>PVKZ01002648.1:41057-201620 GCA_004027375.1 Macroglossus sobrinus | reverse complement strand
AAAAACTTCTTTTCCTTGAGAAATAATACCTATCTTTTGGTATATAGCTTTAATAAGCTAGAACAAATTATTTAATATCTCTTTAATTGTTAAGATATGTTTTGAGATATTATAATTAAAAACTCTGATGATGACTTTAGGGACAGACAAAAATCTGATCCAGGTGACTTAATAAGATATGTGAATTTATTAATTTAAATAATGAATTCCAAGGTTTTATCTGGCTTCACACAGCAGCTTTAAGCAAGATTCAAGAGATATGATTAGAAACAGATTTCTCTTTCTCCATTTCTTGGTCCTGCTCTGTGTTTATTGTTCTCTGGTGATTCTAACATGGTGGCCACAAGGGCCAGGACTACATACTTTATCTTTAGAATGCTGATGAGAAGAAAAGTCTGCATCTGGTTGTTTTATAAGTGTCCAGGATCAATGTTATTGTCTCAGATTAGCTTGATTTGGAGAATATACCTATCCTAATCAGTCTGTAGGGCAGTGAGAATGGCATATAGTAATTGGCTGATGTCTTAATGGGTTAACTCTAGGTAGACCAGTTTTCCATTGCTGGGGGACTTGGGGTACTATTTAGAAAAGATAATAGGTGCAGGGGTAGCAACCAACAGGTGTTCACTGTAGTAGTAAGTGTGTTTAATTTTTGGAACTAATGGATACTGAATCTATCAATGGGTTGAGAGGGTTGTCTATGTGTTTGTATGCATTTGGACATTGACATTCCACTTTTACCAATACACTATATGGGTAGAGTAAAATTCATATTACTCTAATCATATAGTGTATTGGTAAAAGTGGAATGGAACATTATAACAGAGCAGAATATAATATAATTCTTTTAGACCTCCTCCTAACCTGGAGCTATTTGGAGAGAGGCATTTTCTAAGTTTATACCATCAATAGTGTAAGAGGATCTTGTGGGGAGAAAAACTTGCTTTCTGGCTGCAGTGTCCCTCCTCTTATCCAGTCCCTAAAATAATTTTATTTAACCAAGTAAATACCTCTTCTTATATGAATCATTTAGGAGATTTTAGGTCTACATAACAAAAGACCAAACTAGCTGTGGCCTTAACTAAAAGAACACTTTGCTTACCTAATAAGAGTTCTAAAAGAAGGTGGTACCTGTGATAGTTTGTCCTTGCAGCTCAGTCATCAAGGACCTAATCTCTTTCAACATCTTTGGTGTGTAGTTTTGTTAACTCTAGTTAGTAAGATATTTTTCAGATAGTTTGACATCAGGTCCTGATGTAACAGAATTCAAAGATAAAAATACAATATATTGAACAAATTGTGTTCTGACGTCATCTGGCAACACCCCCCACCCCTGCCCTTACATCTCATTAGCTGGAACTAGGACACATAATAGTTTCTAGCTGTAAGACAGACTGGTAAATAAATATCAGGCTTTCAATATTTATTGTAGGGACTGTGCCAGGTAGAATGTGAATTAAAATAGTTGTGTGGCCAGTGTCTCCCACAGCTGCTCAAAGGAAATAGGAGACAGCTCCCTTTGTTTTGTGTGAGGTCATGAAGTAAGAAGCCAGTCCTATGCTGAACACTTTGTATTGAATTCCACTTTCTCTAGATTAGTTTTTGCACTTTTTCAATGGTTTTGAATTTTTAGTAAAATTACATTTTAATAATATATTTCATATAACAGAAGTGATTATGCTAAATTGTTATTATTACATGCTTCTTCTACTAGCACTGGTAGTGAAAGTAGGATGGGTCAAAATAAATAAATCATGTAAAAAATTAAAATTACACATACATATGCATGTATACACACAGAATATTATATAAGATACATGTACATGCTGTCATGCACTGTGGAGATATACATTTTCATTATGTAGCATAACTGAGGAATTCTAGTAATTTGAAATATCCTCATAATATTTTTCTTTTATATCCTGATTTCAAAGCTTTTCTTCTTTCATAGGCTCAAACAGGTACCACTATCTTTTTATTTGAATTATATGATCACTGTAATCTATTAGCATATATGCTTTAGATATATTTCCACTCCTAAAAATATTAGTGTCTTCTCAGAAAATGTTTCCTTATTGTATTTCGTACCATTTTTTTCCTTTTTCTCACTTTATGTCTGACTGATGAAATACTTATCACTGTACCAAAATTTGAAAAATAATGACATAAATAATTATTTTCACTGGTCATTTTCAACATTAGAAGACAATATGTTGCATAGTAAATTATAGGGATACACATTATAGCAATAGTTTTCTTTATGGCACCCATTTGTAGATAAGTTCTAATATAGTTCTTTTAATGCCATGAAAATCAGAACTTCTAAATCAATATTTTTCAAACTTTCAACTGTCAACATATATATTGATATACCAGAAATTATCTTCATGATTGTTATCTTTGTTTAGGTTAGATAACTTTAAAAAAAGGAACAAGGGCAAATTTAGTGATTCCAAAATAATGTAAGGAAATTGATAAAATACTGAAGAGAGAATATCTAGGCTGATAACCCTGCTTATCAGTTATACTTTGTAACTCTTGGGTCACTTACTTTTACTCTTTGTTCCTCAGGTTAATTTTCTATAAAATGACTCTTATGAAGATTAAATGAAATTATCCATGGAAGCAGTTAGCAGAGTATTAAAGTATGATAAGAACTTATTAACTTTTAACACTTGTCATTTAATTTGCAAAATGTTTGGAAGTGATACTTAAAATTATGTTATTCTATTGAAAAATGAAAGACAAACAAAACATTTGTCCTCTCCGATTACCAAAGAAGTGTTGTAGGCCTTCATATGTTCATTAATACTAGATCATACTTATAAAAATATTCAAACACTATTAGTTTCCATAATTATATTCAGTCACCAATTTACATCGTTAGTGCCACATTTCTTTAAAAAAATTAAAAATGAAAATAAAATTACACTTGACATTTAATATTATGGTGTACAGTACAGTGGTTAGACATTTATATAACTTATGAGGTGATCTCCTTGATAAGCCTAGCAACTACCTGAAATAAATTATTACCAAAAATAATTATTACAATATTATTGACTACTCTCTATGCTGTAGTATCACATTTCTTGAATATATTCACCCAAATCAGCCACAAGTTTTGTAACTTTCACAAAATTTATGAGATTAATTTAGAATAGGTGACCTCTTATAGTTGTCATTTTTTTTTAATTATCAGAACACCTACTTTGAAAAAAAATTAAATATTTAATTATAAAATTCAGCATTCTAATTATATGGTATTATCATATAATTAAATTTTTAATGTATTAAAATGTTTTTTCCCTATTTCTCTAGATTTACACACACACACGTAGACACAATGTTGAGGAATATAGGATCATATTTGAGCTATTTTGTCCTTGTATGTTATTTTATTTATAATGAGTTGGGCCTTGACCAAATTGACCACTGATTGATTTTGTTACTGTAGTTGTAAATCTGTAGCACATTATTTTTTTAGCTCCAGAAGTTATATTTCTAAATGTAAGTAATAAAACATATTACAAGTGCAACATATTATAAATGCAAACTATTATAAACAAATGAGCTTTTAAAAATACAATGCTTAATTTCTTAAGGAACAACTGCCTACCTTTTCTTTAAATCACTTAGGGTCACTAGTGAAGATACATATCTTGACTGAAAAGGGAAGTTAGAAATTGGTGAAAGAAAGATTATTGCCCATGCTATTATGTTTCCTTGTAAATAGGAACTGTGCTGTATTTATTTTGAATTTCAAAAGCCTAGTATTTTACTTGGGTTAGTGTGTGTGTGTGTGTGTGTGTGTGTGTGTGTGTGTGTGTGTGAGAATTAATAAATAAATGAATAATTTAATACAGATGCCACAGAATAACTTCTTATGAAAGATGTTTATTTGCCTTATACCATTTTCAGTATGTAAGACAATGACCACTGTTGAGATAGGAATATAAAATGGAGTCATAATAACATAATGACTATTTTCAAATTATTTGAGACAATTTTGCTTATTTTACATCTAATATTCATTTTTAGGCTAGGTCTTTATATTTTATGGTATGATAATTTTTGCTAGTTGAAAATACAGTGCTTTTCTTTGTTAAAAACATCAATTTTAAGCTCTGATGCAAAAAAATGGCAGCTTTAATTAATATTAATTTTTAAATTATGTAACTAAGAAGGAAAGAGCAAATATTGCTCCCATTAGAATGTATGAGGTAGAAATGGTGTTTCTTCAGTGTCTGTGGATGGTATTAAGTGTGTAGCCAAAAGTATAAAGCCTCTGTATTATGGCTATTATAAATAATGGTGCAATGAACGTAGGGGTGCATTTATCTTTTTAAATTAGTGTTTTCATTTTCTTTGGATAAATACCCAGAAATAGAATTGCTGGATAATATGGTATTTTTATTTTTTAGCATTTTGAGGAATCTCCCTACTGTTTTCCATAGGAGCTGTACCAGTTTGAGTCTCACCAACAGTACTCAGGGGTTCCCTTCCTCCACATCCTCACCAACATGTGTTATGTTGACTTTTTGATAATAGCCATTCTGACTGGTGTAAGTTGGTATCTCATTGTGGTTTTGATTTGCATTTTCCTTATGATAGTGACATTGAGCCAAAGGGATGGTTATCAGAGGGGATAGGTGGGAGGAATGAGTGAAAAGGGAAAGGGAATAAATTTACATGGTACGGATAATTACCAGAATTAGTAAGGTTATCACATTGGGAGATACAAAAATATCAAATCACTACATATGTACACCTGAAATGAATATAACCAATATAAGACTGTATACCAACTCTGCATAAATAAATAAATATTTAAAAAGTATAAAGCCACAATTAATACTGAAGTCAGCATGAACCTCAAAAAACAGGAACAACTTATAGAGAGGCCAAAATCTCATCAAATTAAAACAACCTTAATGCTTTGAAATATAATCATTTTTCATTATGATATAAGTATAACATGTAATTCTGGGAATGAAAGTAAATTCAATCTAATTTGTTTATTTCAGTGGAAAAGTCTTGTAAATTTGATGACAAAAAGGAATATAACAACATAAAATGATCTCTGGGAGTTTTGTGGCTATAGTTATAAGACCAGTAACATTTTCTATAGCCTATCTGGAAGGCAGCGATAGTGTTATGGGAATCAGATTATCGTTGAACCAGCTAGCAAGCTTGTACATGTTTGTAATTATTTTGTTTATATAGAAATATGCCTGTGTGTGTATATGTGACTCTGTATCTATAACTTGAACATTTTTTAAAAATGTGAATTTTAAGATTGCATACAACATAGTTCATTCATGACTATGCTATATATCCATGGTGGTACATACAATGCATGGTGGTATTGAAATGAATAATATAAATGGTAGAGTGTCTGCCCGGGGACTTTCTTTGTTAATACTAAAGTTAGAGAGTTGGAATCAAATAGAGAAAATTTAGGTAGCTGGGAGGTAGCTAGCTGTAAGGCAAGAAATACTCTAGTTTACAAGGGTTAAGAAGTTTAGATGCTTTTTCTCTGTTCTCAAACATTGAAAAGCTCTATTCTCAAAATGCTCTTTTTCTTCAGATTGTACCACTGGAAAGGCAAATAGAGCCACCTTGAAAATTAAGCATCATTTTAACAAAATATGCACCTGAGAGGCTTGACTAGTGGGATTTCAGAGAGAACTCAGGTGAGCCATCTTCTTTGCTTCCTGTTTCAGCTCCACCCACAGCTAGTTATCAGACATAAAACACTTGCCTCAGCAGAACAGTGATGAGCAGGGAACAGAGCTGAGGAACTTTTGAGACACATTGTGTAGCAATTGGAGCTTTTATGTGGTTGGAGACACCAAAGTCAAGCTCAAGTGCTGGTTATATCGAGTGGAAGAGAACAGCAGAGCTGATTAACCAGAAGAAGAGTGAAAATACCAAGAGTGGAGAGAATGGTTGTGTTTCCCTTCCTTTTTTGTCTTTTAAACTGTTATTACCATAGCTATTTGAAAGGGATCTACATAAAACATGATTTCTGTTAGGTTTCTATAAAATACATTGAAGACAGCCTTCTGGATTTTACCTGCAAACCATATGATTTAAAGCAGTTGCTCAGACATTTCTAAAATTGATTTGTTTTCATTTTCTCATAATGATGTTGAAATTATATCTTTTCCTGTATATAAATAGCTGAGGTACTCAGAATTTAGACTTACAACTTATTTTGCTCATTATGATGTACACATTTGCGCTGGATATAGTCTTAGTAAATGCCTTACCTGTGCATTCCACATCACAATCTCATTCATTAATGAGAAATTAATAAAATCAAATAAGAATATTCTAATTAATGCTATATTGGTTGATAATACCTACAGGAAAATGACTGAATAAAGAAGCATATTCTGTTCATTTCAAATTTTTTTTACTCACTTTCTAAAGAGTGAATCTAATAGCAAGTCTGTTAATAAGAATTCAGATCCAGCAAGGAATTAAGCATTACTGAGAGGTCAACTACTGTGGGATTACTTTTAAATTCTAGCACTGACCTTACTGGTTGTGCTATAGAGAAAGTAACTAAATATCTTGCCACTGGTTTCTCCACCTCATAGACATAAAAAACTCTCTTGTGATTTTTAAAGATAAAATAGGTTAATGAACTTAAGGGTTTTGCACAGTGACTGGGACATCTATAATTTATTCATTCTAAGATCTACATAATATTTATATTTTAATATATCTGAGGTTGGATGCATCATAATAGTCAATAGTCTATCAATTTAAATGGGAACATACTGTTTTCCTTAAATGGTGCATAAATTTACATTTTGTCTTATAATCAGAGACATCTTATATTCATTGAAATATGGTTTATAAGATGGCATATAAAATAATATTCTGCCCTTTAATGAAAGTTGTTTTAATATCTTAGGAATATGGAAATTGGTGCTCTCTAACTATTGATTTCCTTTCTTCTTCTTTAGAGCTATTTGATGTTGTTAGTCATTGTTTAATACTAAAGGCTATCTAAGTCTCAATCTAGGATCCTTTTGTAGTTTTCAAATTAAATATATTTATGTACATATTCACAAATTATTTTTGATGAATAAAATATATACCTCATATATTAAGCAAATAATAAAAGTACTAAAATTTTGTAACTGAACATCGTTAATAATTGCTATGATTTTACTAAATCTATGTTTTCCCATTCAATACTAAAATAAAATAAATTTATTTTCACACCTCACCATTTCCTATAAAATAGTTGATCTCGATATAACACATAGGGATTAAAAAAAATAAGATGCCAGTATGGCATTGATAATGTGTGTTATGTGTGTTTTCTATAGTTTCTCATCTAAAGTAAACTGATATTTGTGGTTGAACAGTACACATGTGTGTAATTTATATGTGCAGTAGGATATTGTGACATATTAAATTTTTCTGATAAAAAACAAAAGCAAAGCTGGTTTAAGAACACTTTTTTTTTGTTTCTTTGGCAAATTATTTGATGAAGGAGGCTTGTGTTAAGAGTACAGTGATGAAAAATCAGAACCAGAACATGACATATAGAGAGTCACAGGAAATGAAACAGAAGGTAAAGTGACTCTTACTCAGAACAAATCACTCAGGTTAACTGAAAGTCCTGGGCTGAGAACAATGACAGACTCACTTCCCTTTTCATGGTAAATTTCTGCAAACCTAGTTTATGAGGGAGCTTTTGATTCCCTCGTGTGCCTTTCATAGGATTTGTAAATTCAGTTGATATATAACTTAAAAAGATCAGCAGTTGGGAGTCAGTTCCTTGCCTTATATTTTGATAGATAAATGGTTTAAAAGCCATCCACAGTAAGGATGATACATACTGAAACAGAATTAAGGGTTTTATTTGGGCTTCTTTTCCCAGAAAACCAAGATTACTTTGTGTCAAAACAGTGACTTGACAAAGTATAAATAGCAAAAAGCTTTACTTGAAACTTCATTTGGAAATGAAGACTTTCATAATTCTGAAATATATCATTATAAGATATGATTTTGTATACATTTATTTTTTAAAGTAAGTACCTTTTGACAAAGCAAAACTTGTGGAATTATGTTTATAAAACATTATTTTGTGAAAGTAGCTGTGCTCACATATATGATTTATATGTCTGAGTCATTAAGTCAATTCAATGAGCCTATTTTTGAGTCTGATATTGTTTGTTATACTTTTTGTCTGCAGAGCTAACAGTTTATTTTCAAACTGTTCTGTTTTATTTCCTCAATAAAATGTATGATTCTGATCTCTGAGTGGCAGTACTGAAAAGCATTACTGAAGAGATTCCAGAGATATTTTTGGAAAAGGGAGTCTTTTTGTTAGTACTCCTTTAGTTGCATTGAATAAACTGCTATCTAATCAGTGTTATGAGTTTGGCCCTATCCCTTGTATATGCAAAACTGCAGATTTCAAGCCTTTGTCAGTGAAATGGGGATGTTTATATCTACTTTAAAAAACTGTGGGAAAAACAAAAACACTGAAAGTTAATTTCTAATTTATTAAAATTGATGATAAAATTTTGCTGCACTTTAGTTTCTACCTTGAACTTTAGCAAAGGTTTAGGGTACAGTTTTTATTTGTAACAAAATATTTTTTTCCTTCTATTTTTTACTTTAGTCATTTCCATTTAATCGAAAACACAGTGTATCCCAGGAAAAAGGAGGGCTTTTGAGTAAGATATCACTAAATTTTTGGCTTATTTTTTACCTTTTCAGATTATAGTATTCTGTCATTTCTGGTATGAGGTGTAAGGGTGGAAAAATAATTTTCCTTCTACCCTCCTTAGTTCTTAGCTGAGACACCTGTAATAAAAAAGAAATTACCAAGAGAAAAACAAGTTTATTGAGATGTATACTTCATGTATAGATACCTAAGAACAAATGAGTAACTCTTCGAGGTTCCTAAGAATTTAATTTCAAGTACCATTTTAATAGCAGAAGGGTAGGAGGATGTGTGTTTCTTAAAGGAGAGTAAATGATATTTTAGGAAAGATAATCAGGGCCTTTAGAAGAATAGATGAGAAGTATGATAGTTTGTGACAAAGTGTGTCCGGCAGTGGTGTCAACTGCAATCGTCTCTCCCGTGAAAAGTGTCAATCTTCCCTGGATGATGAAACTCCCAGGGAGGGAATTTAAGATAGCTGAGTTCTTTTTAGAAGCTCTGTCTTTAAGTAGATATACGGAGTTCAGAGAAACCCTTTTCCTGTGTTTGCTGTTCTTCTTGTGCCTGCAGCTGAAAATAATAAGTATTCCAAAGCAGCATATTTTGGTGTGGGATGTCCTAAACTCCTAGTCATATTTTGGGGTGGCATATTTGGCTATCCTTTGAGGGTTTGCTTTAATTTTCTTAGAAGAGTCTTGTGAGGATTAAATAAGATATTCTGTGGAATAGTACTTACAACTGTTACTACTATTGTCACCCTTGGGGCCAGATCCAGTTCAATGTTGCCCCAACAGTAGGTAGGAGGGAGAGGGATAATGACAGTTTAGAAGTGTAATTAGCATTTTCTCTTGGTTCTTTCTAAAGTGGCACTGAAGAATCATAGATCATTGAGATTTAATAGTTTTATTAAAAGTATATTTTAGAAAGAGAATGCCTCAAGGAAGCACATAGTCCTAGGGCTGTAAACCAAGGCCACAAAAAAAGAAAGCCTAGAAAGGCATAAAAGAGCTTAAAAGGTCACAAAAAGGCAAAAATGGCAAAAAAAAAAGTTGGGGGGGTGGCAAAAGTAGGAATGTCTACCTTATATTTGGGCCATGATGGCTGGTTCCAAAGGCTTTTCTGGGTGATTGGCTAGTGAGATCATTTTGATTGACACTTGGCTGCTATATATGCTTTGCCTAGGGCACATGTATTTACCCAAAATATAGTCTGTTATAATTAGATTAATGAATTTCCAGGCATAAACATAGTATTAAAATGAAGCTTAAATTGTAGGTAAGTTAGGGTAGTACCTTCTTCTCAGATATCTATAGACATATAAGGCTAGCTAAAACAATGAGCCTCCTGTCTTTTGTCTCTGGGGATGCAGGAGAAATTTTCTGACTACCAATAGTGTTCTTTGGGCCATCTCTGGGCTGGATCCTTATTTCTTTGTTCTTCCTGTCACTAACGTCTGGTTAGCTACCTAACACCAATACTGCAACTATCACTGCTACTTACTAGTATTAGATCATTTGTTTTGCCAGGATTTATGTGTTTTACTTGCAGAATCTAGTATAATCCTTCAAATAGTCAAATTACATGGAAACTGGGGTATAAAAAGAATCAGCTCCTCAAGGTTACATAGGTAGTATATATAACAGCCAAATTTCTAGCTAATTTTTTGTCTTTTTAATGATTTATAACACTTTTGCTACAAACCAGTTTGAGTTTATGTTTTAATTATTGAATATTGTTGAATTAATTATCAACCTATCCATGCAAGTTATGTAAATGGCTTCTATTTCTATGTGCTCTCCTTTATTTTTTGCAAAAAGCATGAATATATTAAGGAAGCTATCATGCAAATATCATATTAAGGGGAATAGTATTAGATTAATTCCATTTATACCATGTTAACCAGCCGACAGTTGTGATCCATCTACTTAGGCACACAAGCTGCTTGCTGAATTGTACTGATAGATATAACTGTAAATTCCTCTGTACCCTATTTTTGAATCATATAATTAAACAAAAGCCTTTGAGTTTTCTTTTGTTGCTTAGAACAAATGGTTAGATTTAGAAAATATAGCTACTTTTGCTATTCATAAATTCCAGAGCCTTTCAAAATTTATCATTCACATTCTCAGCTCTACACACAATCAGTTATTATGTCAGCAGCTGCCCAGGGAGCCTCACTTCCATTCGTTCATCCAAATAATAACCATCAGGACAACCATTGCCACATTAAAAATAATAATAAAATTTTTAAATAGCAGAGATCTTTAATTCTGTAGTTAAAAATTAATCACTTATATTCAGTAGAAATCCCGTTGTATATTTTTGACAGGTAGGGAAAAGCAATATCTGTGTTGAAAGTTAAAATGATTAGATTGATATGTTTTAATAATAGAAAAGGTTATAAAGGGTTCCATTTCCAAATAGATGACTTCAAATGATTTATTACAGGCTACCATAACTTAATCAGATGTCGGCTTTTTTTTCTTTTTGTAGTTCATCAAGTGAGCAATCAAAAATCTCTAACCATCCAAACAATTATAAATTTTGAAATAGCTTTAATGCACACAAATATCACAAGTTCACTTTTTTACATTAGATAATAATAAGCACATTGAACATTGAATATTTAGCCTGCTTTTGAATATGTGATATATTTGTGATGAAATTAGAAAATAATTATTTTAAATTACAAGGTACGTTCTTCCATTCTTTTCGTATTCTGTGAGCCTTCCCCATCTTTTCTTTGTTTTCTTTGTTTCCCCTTTTTTGTCATTTCTGGCATTCCATGGCATATCACTCTTCAGAATATTGGAATAACACTTTATATATCACTATCAAAGTATAAAATAAGTATTAATTTATATAACATCAGAGACACTTTCATAGAATTTGTTTGCATAATATCAGGTTCTCATTTTAAATGTCCTTCATTATGTTCTTCTCTACTAGGTGTCTTAAATAAAAGCCCTTGTTTTTGTCAGCAACCTCACTTAATTTCCTACTTATTCTAAAAATAAAAGAAATGAGATGTAAATGCCCACTCAGAGTTTCAATTTGCTGGCAATTTGCTTTTAAACCACATATGGAATTAGAAACATCGGATTGATGCACAATATTGCCACCTTCTGCTGAACACTTTACATCTTTGAAAAGATCTGTTTTACTTTTGGAGTCAGTATCAACTTGAACAAATGAGGGGCTTCATAAGAATTTAAATTCAGTTTTGGTTATATTAAAAAAAAAAGATGCATCTGTCAGATGACCTAAAGACTCATTTTTTTTTTCAATGATGTATATAAGAGCTGCTGTTAAGAATTTGAATAACTCTCCTTAAAAATTTGTGGTATATTTTCTTTGTTGGCAAAAGTCTAATAATTAGCAGTTCACTGTTAATTAACAATGGAAAATAATAGAGATGATTTTCTAAAATGTTGCAAAGAAAATTTTTGTGTTTCTAGTAGAAAATGTATATGGCATTTATTATTATTATTATTATTATTATTATTATTATTACCTCTTGTCTTATTTAACATCAAATATTGGGAGGGATTCAGTTTTCATTTTGTAGACAAGCATAACAGCATGTTGAAGAGTAGATTATTTTAGGTTTAAAAATATATTTAGCTTACACTTATTAATAAGGGATAATTCTCACAATTTTATTATTTATTTTAATGAAATAACTTAGTTGAAATTTAACAACTTTTTAAAAGTCACATTCACTGAATAACTTTTTGTTATATATAATGCCAAGATTTTAGCTCATGTGATCTCAACTTATTGGTGTCACGGCCTTTATTAATTGTTTCAATGCAAATGTTTCTAATGGGTTACTATGATTTTGCAAATACTTCACAAAATAAATATGCATAAATCTGATACAGGATTAATATGAAACTGGAATGGGCCAGCCTAATGAATGCCAAGCTTAATGTACAATATATTTTTTAAATAAATCATACCATAAAATTGCAGAGTGTGTAAATTATATAGTTATTATAAATCAATATTTCTTAGATTGCTCTGCCTTAGATAAAGGGTAGCACTGCAGAAGCCACTAAATACTTGAAAGTGAATGAGAGGAAGGCTATTAAAGTGAGAGAGGAATGCCCATTGATGAAAGGAAATGCTCAGAACATTATTATGAAAGTTGAGTACACAAATTACACATTCCTGGGTAGTGGTTATTTGATGCAGAGTACATGGATGAATGAGATGGCTCATGCTCATTTTTACTATGTGACTGTTACAAAACTGAGTTAAGATATTGGAACTGTTTCTGTAAATTTGTCCTAATGCTTAAGAAAGAGTTTTCTAGATTGTAACATGTTAAAGTAGTTTCTGATAAAGATTTTGAATTCATTGATAAAGCTGCAGATCCTGATCTCTATTCTAATCTCAATTTGGTATAAGAAAATTAACTTTCATGGCAGATACTAGTAATCTCTTAAACATATTTTACTATGGACCATCTAATCATTTTATTATAAAAACATACATTGCCATCCACTTTACATTTGTATTGGATAAATGAAGAAAAAATATTAGCTAGCGATAAAAATATTGTGAGTTTAAAATATCACTTTAAAATATTGCCTATACTGGTAAAGTACGATTTGTGAAGAAATTTGTGAAGAAAATTTGTGAAGAAAAAGTACGATTTGTGAACACTTTTTTTTTTTTAAAGCCTTTTCACAGGATCATATTAACTGCCAGGAGGTTTTGCCAAACAGATTTTAAGGGGAAAATTAGGCTATCCTAACTGTCCAAATGTTTTCTCACGTTTCAAACAAGCAGCTGCTGGGAGTTCCTGCCAGTAGTAAACCTTTCGGGCAGATTGTGAGCGGCTGCCAATCTTGTGTCAATATTTTAAATTTACTTATAACCATCTTAACTGGTGTAAAAATTTCTCTTTCCCCCCAAAAGGCCAACAGATAACTCTTTTTGATGCTTTGCTCTTTTAACTCCCCTAGTGGTGAAATAGCCAAATAAGCACATTTAATAGAGAAAAAGATTTCTTTGGATATTAGGAGTTAAGAACAAATCTCAATTTGCATGTTGATGAACATAAATATGTAATAACAAAAATAATAAACATCCGTAAGAAAAATGTAGAATAAGGTATAATCTATGAATATCTCAGTGAGTACTTGTATAATGAATTTATTTAGTTAGTGTTTATTGCCAGAGCTTTTTGTAAAGAAGGAAAGTCTAGACTTTGATCATTGGAAACTTACAGGTCAAGATTGGTAAAGGCAAGAAATACATGCCTAGATTTTTAATATCTATTAAATTTAAACACAAGAAAATAATTATTTGCTTGAGTCTTAGATTATGATATAAAGATTTTATTATAATTCATAGGCTAAAGGATTTTTCTTTAAGGCAGATAAAATTGAAAAGTTTATAGTATTATTGCAGATGTAAACTGAGATGAAGAAATTGGCAGATTATACTTGAGACCAGGTTGGGTGAATTTTTGTTTTGTAGGGTAAAAGGATTTTATTAAAAGGGTGATGATGTGTAATAGTGGAATGAGGATTATAAGGGAAGAGATAAAGAAACAGTGAAATGAGGGCCATGTAGGAGAGGCCACTTGTTTGCTTGGAGAATGAGAATTTGCTCAGAGTTAAAGATGGTGAATTGCAGAGTGTTAGTGGAGATTTTAAAGCAGATGGTTCAAAATCCATTCTGTCCTTGAATGTTTTTATCTAAAAAATATGTATTTAGGATTTTTTATTAAAAGATAAACAGTTTGTGGAACTTAACATTGTTTACTTCTCCTTGAACAATTTTCACTTTTTTTCTTTTATTTTGCATAGTGTTCTAAAAAATTTTTTTTGTCATGAAGTTTTTTTTTAAACATTAATGTCACCTCTAAAGTTTTGTGGTTTTTATTACTGAAGTTCAAAAATGGCTGATGTAAGTCATTATGCATATTAATAATATTTAAAAACATTTACAAAATAAAATTTTAACTCTGTTTTGGATTATAAGATGTAACTATAAGATAATATGATTTTACAAACCGAACTTACAGAATTAATGCAATTAATGCAAATAAGAAATCTTTTAAAGTAGTTATTTTGAAAAACTACTCTTGTCTAGTGATGAGATATTGTTGAATCATCTTTAAAACTTTTAAATGGAATTTTCTTTATAATCAGTAATGGATAAGAAAGTAAATCAAACTGTTTTGCTGAAAACTATTTCTGTCACTCACTTACCTGGCTTGGCTTAAAATATATTTTGACTTTTCAAAAAAGTGAAATCCACTCCCCAAAAATGCTATACTATTAAATGTAATATGGACCTCATTGGTATCACTAAAACATTAGTGATTAATGAATATGAAAATTAATTTTAACAGGGTCTTTAAATTTAAAGACAGACCTCAATATATTTTTAAAGAAAAATTTGCTATTATTATTATTACATAAATTTTAAGGTGACTTACAAGTAATCACATTTTTTAGTATGTATAAATTCTAATAAACATTTAAAAATAAGATCGATTATTTTATAATAACAACCATGTGACTATTCAAATTTATCACTGATGTTTATATAGTTAACATACCAAAACATTTGCTTCTTGAGAGAATAGGTTAGATACTAATGTGTAATAGACTCTCGGGGCCAGGGAGACAGAATGCCTGTTTTGAAAGCCCATCTTCAGCTTTTACTAGCTGTGTGGTTTTAGGGGGAAAATCACTTCATCTTTCTGTTACTCAGTTTCCTCATCTGTTAATTGGGAATAAAAATAGTGTACCCCTTATAGGTTGTTTTAAAGATTAATAACAGTACACACGAAGTGCTTAGGGTGGTGCTCTGCACATGAAAATTGTTATCTAATGGTTGACAGTTATTAAAGTGTTTCCAGTTATTTTTTCCTCACTAGAAAATTTAATAGAAAATGATCCTATTTGTTATTTTCACCAGAAAGTAGTCATGACCAAAATGGTTCATGGAAAAGTACTATTATATGACTAAATCTGTCATTTTCTTTGATCGTTTGGAGTATTATAGATCCAAAATGAAGACTGATTACACACTCATACATTTTATAGTTTAGGTGACAGCATTAAGTGTCTCAAATGTGGGTTTTTAAAGGATAGTTAGTGCAGATTTTTTTCCTCAGGGTTTTAAAGTTAATAATTCTGTGTTCTTAAACATAAGTGGTAAATTTTATGATTTCCCAAACTGTCTAGTATAGTTTGATTATCTTATTTAATAAATACTAAAGAATGCACACCAGTTTTAGATGGTTACATAAAACATGGATTGACAGAAAAATAAAGATATATGTAATTAAACCTTGCAAAAAAATCACAATTTAAAGAAATTAATTTAAACACAACACTGAATCTTTGCTCTATTCACAAGGCACCTTGTTCAGTATTAGCAGATGATAATAGATTGTTTGTTTTTCAAGGGTGTGAACACGTTCCTTCTCTGCCTTGGGTAGCAGCTGTGGCTGCTGTGCACAGATGTGACAGACTCTCCAGGTAAATGAGAGCTACAATGTTGTTTGTGTAGCCACCGCTGATAATTGTAGAATATCTGTGCCATAGCCCTTCTACCTTTCTCTTCTGCTTCATTTGTAGTGGTAAAGATTTCATTGTGAGATTGATTTTGCCTTCAGGTAATTGATTCAATCTTTGTTTCATGTTCTGTAGTGAAATGCATTTGATTTTAATCCAATAATTGTTCAACTCTCAAAAGAATACCCACTGTACTACTGTAGGGGAAATTTCCTTTGCACTTGAGGTCATGAGGCTTCCAGCATTTTTGTTTATAATATTGGGTAAAGTGAATAAACACCCCACTCCATCTTTGAGTTATGCTGCTGAAAAACAAACTCCTGAATGACAACAGGCAGTAAAAAGTCCTTTTTAAAGAAAATATTTTTAAGTTCTATACTTGAGGTTTTTTACTTTGTATATTCTTGCACTTAATAATACATGAATTGTTTTGACTTTTGTTTACTAATTATTTCTTTTCTGTTTTTGTGTTGGTTATAATTTTCAGATTTTCATTTAAGGAGAAGTGTGTGCGCGCGTGTGCGTGTATGTGTGTTTGTGTTCATTTCTAGTAATACTCCATTTCTGTGGTTCTGATTATTTCTGTTTTTATGAGCTCCAACGGGCTTTGGAGTAACTTCTCTTAGGTGTCTTCACATTGATTTAAATCTCATAAATGAGTATTACTAACATAATGAGCGCTTAATGAAATCCCAGAGCATTATAGATTTTTGATAGGAAGATTCTTCCCATCTTGAGATAAGAATCACCTGAAGTGATTCTGACAGTCGTGGAAGTAACTTGTTTCAACGGTGCGACATTGGTACCTACATTAAACTCCTTTGTCATGGATTATACCACTCAAGTTGTAGGCAAAGAAATCAGAGTTCTGGGACATAGTTATAATTCATTCAATTATAAGACAACATTAAATTATTAGATTATGAAGACAAAATTGTATTATTCCAAATCAAACAATTAATGTTTGTTGTCAATCGTAAACCTTGTGCCTTTCATAAACCATTTACAGGAATGGTTTGAATGGTTACAAAATCATAGATAAACAAAAATAAAGATATATTAAACCTTGCAAAATATCAATTTAAATAAATATATTACAACTCAGGAATAATTTAAACACTTAGTTCTTTGAGATTGCAGATCTTACAAATGATTTTCTTCAACAGTTTCACTTTAAGTCTATAATAAAAGATATAAAACAACACTTAAATCTTGAATACATATATTTTTAAATGAGTTTTAGCCTGCATTTGCTCTTTCAGTGGTAAGACATGTATTAGAATTTCTTCACTATTTTATTGTTATAGAACATGTTTAGCATATTCACATGTTCTCCTTCATAGGAGAGTTCAAGTTTAGAGTACCAAAACATCTGTATTACATACGATGTTGTAGAATGGATTAAAATATTTGTGAGGCTTCTATTCACATAAGTATGTATAGTTGGTGTAGGAAATAATAGAGTTGGTAGAGTCTGGGGCAAACACTTTCTAAAAGGTTAGCTTTTATTCAGCTTTAGTGATTGCTGTCTTGAGGAAATGTGGATTCACTTTTACCAGATCTGATTTTTAAAGAGAAGGGCATCTAGATTTCCATGGAAACTTTCTTACTGAATCAAGCTTCTTTTTTCTATATTTATTTAATAGCAAATAGTTCATAGAAAAAAAGATATATATTATCTATTCATAAAGCCTGTTGGTTTTCTAACTCTAGATCAACCTGAGTTTTGAAAAATTAAGACATGATTAACAAAATAATATAACTGTGTAGCCACCACCTAAAACAAGATTTAGAACGTTCTCATCATCCAGAAAGTTCCATACTGACCCACTCTAGTCAATTCCCCATCGTCCACTTGTGTAACTATTTTCTAGAACTTTATTTTGACAGTCGAAACTCAAGAGCTGCAGCTGCTATTGCACTATCTCCTCCTATAAAGAAAACAAAATGAACTCATGTCTTTGGTCAACGGGAGGAGGGAAAGGAAAGTGTATTTGTTTACTACTTATCCTATGCTAACCACTTTATTTCCATTATTGAATCTCATGTGAAAATATTCTGCAGTTTTTGAAACATTGTTTTCTAGATACAGAGACTGAGGCTCATAATGAAAATTTGACTTGCTGAATGTCAAACAATTTGTGACCAAAGTGAGAAAGAAAAACCAGAACCATAGTTTTAAAGTTTTTTTCCTACTGCTATAGGCCTGGAAATATATTTTTGAAAATTAATATAATAATAAAAAGTGGTTATATGTAAGATAACCACATAATGATGACAGTATCTAAAATATCTTGATCATTTACTAATTGCCTAATACTACTATGAGATAGATTCCAACCTTACATTCACATTTATGAGGTAGTATTTTTATTCCTATTTAACAGATTAGGAAAATAGAAATTAGAGATATTAAATATACTGCCCTAATTCACATATCAAATGGATCATGGAGGTGGATTTAAACAGAGATGTTTAAGACTAGACTGTACTTTTTATAAAACTATTTTGTTGTTATATTTTAATGTTTTGATATTACTGGTTTTCTATTTTAAAAGAAAACTTTCTGATGAGTTATTTGTTCTATGACAAATGTTCATAAATTAAAACATCAATGAATACAAAGTATGAAATATGCAAACAATGTTTCTAAAAGTATGGAAACTATATGTACAAAATGATATATTTTATATATAAACATAATGTAATGTTAGAAAAAAACATTTAAAGTGCAATTAACATGTATAGCATATTGAACTAAAGGGTGGTGAGTTCTTATAGTCCAGACATTGAATGATTAGCAATTGAATTTTTTTCAAATTTTGGGGTGTTGAATAGTACAAATTAATCACACACTTATTTTCATCTCATTTGTGAACCAATTGGAAATTTAAGATCAAACTGTTAGTTTTAAAATTGTCAAGGCTTAAAGAATGTAGCTTGTATGAAATAGCAAAGTTTCCAACTACATCTGCCTGAAATTTTGTCACTTGCCAGATTGTAGAGAGAGGGCCTGGAGAATCATGATGTTTCTGAAAGTAAGCACAAGACTTGTCTTAGTGACTTCCTAGTAGGAAGAAAAAGATGCTATGGACATGCATGTCTCTGAAAAAGGCAAAGGGCCTTTTGCCTTTTTTTAACCTGACCTTGACACGTTGACTCACTGAAAGTTAGTGACTTAACAATTCTTTCTCTCCTTTTTGGGGAACAAATATGGGATGGAGAGAGAGAGAGCATTGCTCCTGAGAATGTAAAGGTGCTAGGGAAACACCAGCATGTCCCTGAAAGTGTGGCAGTGAGAAGAGAGGGAGGCAGAAAAGGGGACCTCTATATTAATTTGTTGCTCATTATTTTTGTACATCTGTTTGTGTCTTCATACTTTAGTGTTTTTAAGACTTCCTTTAGAGGACACTTAGTACAATTAACCTGTTCATTCACTTGAGTCTACTATTAATTCATCCTGGTACCATAACTGCATTTGAAATTCACAATAAAATAAAAACCATTAGTGAAAGCATCAGTCAGTAATAAACATAAGGTCTGCAAAACTTGAACTTTAATTTAAAAATGGGGGATCTTGAAAATGAGAGATAAATGGAGTCATAACAGAAAAATTAAAATACATATGTAAAACTAGATGGAATAATATTTTTGAAGATGTACTTTGTCTTAAAAGGGTCTCTGAAACTTTACTTTCAATAATAGATGGCAATTCTGAAGATCTTGAAGCCAAAGAGATAGGAGTTTTTATAATCAATATTACTGAATGGTTGATAGCATATTATAGCTTACTGTTTTACTTGAAAAGATAATACAGTGAAAGAAACACTATTTTGTTTTTTTCATTTTATTTTTATTTTCTATAAAATAAAGTAAAAAATATATTTAAGTCCTTCAGTTATATTTTTGCTGCACATATAGACAATATATGATCTCTTAAAATTTCAAGAGATCAAAATTTATTTTGAGTCATGAAAATGTAGAGATTTAAATGTCGCTCATTTCTAATTGATTTTCCGGAGGGGAGAAAAATGTGAAGGAAGAAAGAAAGTCACATCTGTCAATTACTTTCTTGGAAATCTATTTGAATTCAGTAAATTAAGAGACAAGCTGAACTACTATGTAGTTCAGTATCTGAAGTCAGGACATCTGGTACCCTAATTTGGCTCTGCCATAGTTAAACAGTGGGGATTTGGATAAATTTTTTTTTCTCTACAAATTAAAATGCAGGAGAGTAACTACTGAGTTTTGTTACCAGCACCTCATCTGCTCATTGTCTATGTGAGAAAATTAGTAAGACAGTTACTTCTCCCAAGTACTTCCTATTGCTGTGTAACAATGATCATTTATCCACAATAAAAAATCTCTTCCTTATGTACACAGCTCTTCTAATAAATCATGTATAGCATAGCAGTATCTTCAGATACAAATAACAACTCATTCTTTAAAGTAGTTTGAAGGAAAAGAAAGGTAGATTGCAGATAACACATTGGCTTAGAGTATTGATTTTTAGTTGTTTTCACCAGTACACCTGCAATAGATGGACATTATTCACAAAAACCTCTCTATGACAATCTTCCATTTAAATATAATGGAAAATATGATTTGGTTATCCCATAAATTATCTTTCCAAGAAAGCGAGTTGTTCTTGCAATAGGATGGCAGATGGAGCAGCTTTTTACCAGTAGGGGGGTTTTGTTCTCTGCTGCCAAGGAGATTGAGGAAAGAAGGAATTATGCTAATTTATCTGTTTTTCTCCTTTGCAAGCAGTTTTACATATAAAGAATGCCATCATTTTGTGATCTAAGTTATTATTTTTTGGCACTTGGTACCTAGCACAAATTGTCTGCTGATTGTATATGTGCACTGCTTAATCTTTAAACATTAGCTATAAATGCAATATCTGTTAAAGTGTCTTCTACTTGTTGAATTTGAAAAAGTCATGGGAAGATTAAGTCTGGAAAATTTTTCAAGTAGTCACTTGCTGCCCAGTTTCTAAGATCATGTTCAGTATATGAGCACTTTTAGAATAACAGAGATTTTATTTTCCCTGGCCAAAACCTAATACACACAGACACACACACACACACACACACACACACACACACACACACACACACACGACCAACTCTTATTCCAATTAACCATTTAAAAATTATTTATTAAATGACCAGGTTTATAAAAGAATAGCGTTCTTAGGCTGGTAAACTCGTGGTATTGGCTTCTGATATATGTACAGATAGTTTGGCTGTCTCTCCTGACTTTATACATTCTACTAAAATGCAGAATGTATGTGTGTGTGTGTGTTTTTCTTTAAAGAACAATGCCCAATTTTCTATTTTTTGCCAAGGGCATGGGTTATTTCAGTGTGTAGTGAAGTGATCAGTCCATTGAGACACATGATATATCGTGCTCTTTGATGCCTTCAAAGAGAATATTTTACGAGAATTATCAGTTTTCTCAAGCAGTCACATGTGTATTGAAACTACAAGATAAAATTTAAAATCCTTTGAGCTTTTTGGGAATAAAGATAGCATGTGAAAATGCTGAGCATTCTCATTACAATTACTACTTTCTAAGGAAGGCTTTTTTTAATGCCCTCTAAGATCAGCATTTTTTTTTGTTTTTTTTTTAGAATTTTATTGTTCCCTTTTCTTTCAACTGCTGCTTTTTACTTGTCCCACTTCAGGGGGAGATAATTAAATCACCTCAGGCTGAGTGCTTGTGGACCCTACAAACTTAGTACCTCTAACTAAATTGTGCATGTTATGCAGAAGTTAGAAAAACTGGAATGGGTTTTGATTTATTAGGTGTCTTGTACTATTTTGATACAAAAAGTGTAAAAAAGGATATCCAGATCTTTAGGCAAGTACACTTTACTTTGTGTCAAATTTCAAAATAAGTCGGTTTTTTGAACTCATTCTAGTTGGTGAATGATTCTGACAAAAACACAAACAAACAAACAAACAAAAACAACAAAACCTACTATTCTTAGTGTATTGGTATATTTAGTGTATAGGCTATGTTGTGACTATACAAGCTTTTAACACTAAAGATTTGTTTATTACTTGTATGCAATACATATCAGGTTATTTTATTGGGCACTTCTCTAAATTATACTGTTTAGACTCAGCTTGCTTCCATTTTGTTGTTATACCTTCAAAAATATATGGCTTCTAACGTTTCTCTAATAGTTCACTTAAGCCCAAAGATTCTCAACTGGGGGCAGTTTTACTCTCCAGGAAACATTTGACAATGTGTGGAAATACTTTTTGGTTGTCATAGTTGAGGAGGTGCAGTGTGTGTGCTACTGAAATATTGTGAGTAGAGGTCAGGGATACTGCTAAACATTCTATAATGCACAGGACAGCATCTGACAACAAAGAGATATTCACTTTCACATGTCAGTAGTACTATGGTTAAGAAATCCTGCTTAGCCTTACTGTTTTTCACTCTTTGTTGAAATGGAATCTATTATCTAATCATTGACATATTTATTCAGTCATACTTATTGGATAACTACTATAATAAGAAATTGTAATTAATGTTTTTAAGCTTGAATACACATATGGGGACTTGATATAACCTGCAATATCAAAGAAGTGTACATAAGGAAAGGACATTTAAGCTGAGATTTGAAGGATAAGGAATAGTGAAAGTTACAAGAGTGGCATGGGAAAGGGTGTTGAGAGGGAAGAGTATTGAAAGCAGAGCTAACACTCCCTGAGATGGATAAAAATCAGGTTCAACTTCAAAAGGAAGAACTGCTTGATTCTTGACCAAGATCTTAACTCACGGGGGCCTTGTCCCTGGATCTTCTCCCTTACTTCTGATCTGATATCTAATCCAATGGTTGGCCATGGACACTAAGTGTTTGATTCTCCACCCCAATTCCAGGACACAGAATTTAAGAACCACAACCACTCAAAAGAGTCAAATGGAAGTTCTGATGTCCAATGTAGACTAGTCACAGATACCTTGGTGGTGAGCTTCAGGATGTTAGGCAGGGGCTCTGTATGAGGTCAGGAACTAAGCCACTAATGGCAGTGTTAACAAAGTGTAGTTCAAGTGATCTTGAAGGAGGAGCTGCAGAGGCAGGGAACCAGGCTGGGGTTGATTTGAAGTCTTGAATATGTAGATTCAACAGGTCTCTTCCTCTTATCAGCAACTTATGGATACCATGAAAGAAAGTAAGGAACCTAGATACATAACAGGAGCCAGACTTGATTTGATTTCGTGGGCTTTGAAGCTGTTTTCTAAATCACCATAAAAACATATCTCAATCTTATTAAAGAGTCCTTGAGATGACTTCTTAGCAGCACATTAAATGCCAAATGGACTTGTAGGATAAATTTCTCTCATTTTCTCTACCATTTTCCAGATAAGTATCATGTGTAATACTTATGTACTGTTACTGGGGTATAACATCAAATGAAATTTTATGACTGCTCTCATGAAACTTAATTCTACTTGAAGGAGACAGATTATGAAAAAGGTTATAAATAACTTACTGGATAAAATAATTTCAGATTGTGTTAAATACAATTAAATAGTACAAGGTAAATGTGTATAGAGTGATCTGGGAATGAGGCTCACCTAGGTTTCATTAAGGAGTGAGATTTGGGATGCAATCCAAAAAGGTAAAAAAGAGAAAGCCTTTGAGGATCTGGGAGAATAGCAGATGCAAAAGCCCTGAAACACAAACAAGTTTGGCCTATTTCAGGGCAGAAAAGGCCAGTTTAGTCAGCATTTAGTTTGGTAGGCCAAGTGAGGTAAAGCAGAAAGTCAGAAAGGTAGGCAGGTGTACAATGTGTAGGATCTCAAAATGTCACAGTAAGAAATATGAATTGTCTTCTACTTTCTTGCAAGTCATTTTTAAGTCTCATAAAAAATGAATTATATATCTGATTTACAACATGAAAGATCATTATGGTTACTGAATGTATAATGAGCTGGGGAGTTGGGGCAAAAGTAGAAGGCAGATAGCTACAAGGCCTCTGTAATTTTCTCAGTGAGAGAGAGATAATAGGAAGTTGCTAGAACTGAACAAAAATATAACTTGTGTGATTCAGGAAGTAATTTGGAATTGTTCGATTCATGTTTTTTTAGGACTGTTTACTTAGTAATTATTTTAAATATTTGAGTATATTTTTTTGCTAACATACAAAGTAGAGAATTTTAAGCCATTTTTCTAATGTCTCTTTTTCAGCATGCATTTATTAAACATAGTAAAATTCCCGATAATACAGAAATCGAACAGTATAAGATGACTTCTTTTGAAGTTTTTTTTTTTTTTTTTTAAGGCTTTGAAACTTTTAAGCTTCCACCCAGACTTACCTTCTGTGGGTGTCTGTCTGTCTGTCTATCTATCTATCTATGTCTAGAAAAGCATAAGAGAGAAGTAAACCCTGAAACTTGTGGATGAAAGACCTATTGATTTCTGAATTCCCTTACAGCTCTGAAAACTTTGGTTACCTTCCAATTATATGATTGCTTTGTTATAAACCACAAGGCTAAATTCTGTGTTGTTCAAGCACATGAGTATGTTTGCTAGAGCTAAATCTAGGAGAGAATCTGGCAGACTACTATCCTAGCTACTGGTATTAAAATAGCAGCAATTATTTTAACTTTTTGAAATATAAAGCAGATTTTCAGTGCAATCACATGCAAGTACCCTAGTAGATTGTAAGATACTTTTGACACAAAGATTAACAGGGTCCTTACAAAGGCTTTGCATCATGTCATAATTCAAGAAGTGATTAGAGTACATTCATTATGTCCTGCCAGGATCCTTAAGGGGTTTACAGAAGGGCTGGAAATGGATCTCTCTACATCAAAAGCTATTAACTTCTTTTTTCCTTCTTGCATAAGGCATACATTAGTAGGCTTTTCTTTATGTATTGGGTTTGGTACTTTTTTGAAGGGCACAGTAAGAGTGAATTGTGAAATATGAATGCAGATGAGTGGAGAGCAAAGTAGCTTGTTTCCTAATTTTATATGTGTGTATATATATATATATATATATATATATATATATATATATATATATATGTATATATGTATGTATGTGTGTATATATATATATATAGATTAAGGAAGGAAAAGCAAAAGTGAAGATTGTAGCTTCTATCCTCATAGAGTAACCAGAGACTATATTAGCCTTCCAATCTGCCACACTAACGGTTGTAATAGCAAAATACTGTATCTTAAAATCTTTTTACTTTTCTTCATCCTGATCCAAGAACTCAAAAGGAGAGCTGTTATTTCTGTGCATTATATAAAAAAAGTTAATGGGGGTATTATTATAAATAAATTATTTTTTCAAACTCAATCTACTTAATTTTGGAAGATGATCCTTAGAAGTAACATTGGACAAGGTGACTCAAGATTAGGCAGTTTAGCTCTGGTTTTGCTAATGGGCCTAAATTCTACTTTCTTAGAACTCCAATGCTTCCAGCGGCAAAAGCTGCCATAGTGTTTGTTTTGTGTAAATAGTAAGATGTTTTGAGAATCAAATGAGGTAATATTTGGGAAAGTTTGTAAATCACTAACTAGTGTACTATCATTATCATTCTCATGATTTGAGACATTACTTCTTTTCAGAAGAATTAACTATACACACTGTCTATTGAAGTTTCCTCACTCTATTTTATGGAGTTAGTTCATGCTAGTCTACAAAATAATAAATGCACTATGAACATATTCTTTGAATAAGCATCATCAGGATCTCTCATCAGGATAACAGCTTAACATCACTCCACTATATACTACAACTGCAATTATAGTGCACATCAGAATTTCCCCAGTTTACAAACTAAGATTTTGAAAATATGAAAACTCCCTCAGTTAAATTTTCTGTTTTTATTGGAAAATTTAATATTCCAAAAGAATTTAAAATATTTTAAATAGAATTATTATATTGACAGTCACATTGCTAATTAAATATCATATTTATTTAGCAAATATTAGTTGTTAGATATTTGGCAAGTTCTACAAATATTCTAACTCAGTTGTTATAGCAGTTTTGCATTATTATGTCCATTTGAGTTAAACAAATGAACAAACAAAAAAAACTCCAAAACTTAGGCATATTAAGTAACTTGTCTAGGTGACAACTGATTTGTAAATGTTTTAATTCAGAACCAGGCTTCCTGATTTTAAAACATGCACTGAAATGCTACCTTATACTACCTCATTCTAGTGTCACTTTTGGTGAAAAATCTAAGAACAATTTTAGATAGAAATGATGTAGTGTTTTAAAAAATTCAAAAAATACTACTCGGAAAACACATGACAGTCATTCACTTTTGTTTCATTCCAAGGGAAGAAAATTTCAGTCCTCACTACAACCACTGAGAATAAATTACTAAGTAATGTGATAGATACCTTCACATCAATATTACTTTTTGTCACTTATGCCCAAGATATTTAAACTTTTTAAAATTTTTTATTCTGTTAAAAACCCTGGGTGTATTTTACATGTTTACACTTAGAGCTAAGAAAAGTTATGGGAATGTCTGGCTAATCCCTGAAAATTGACTTTAATATATTGTCCAGAAATTCTTCTTTCTCCCATGTGTTACAGTTGATATGCAGTTCTGAATATACTAAGCCTTTAACTTTTTGACTCAACAGGCATAAATTCAACTCCTGTAACCTTTTTGAAAATGTGTCGTAAACTCTCAAATGCTATATAAATAATTACATTAATTATATTGTAATGTAATAAACTGTAGATCCTTGGCAATTGAGTAAGGTATCTACCTAACTTTCTTAAATTTTAAATATAAAAGCTTCTAAAATATGTGCATGTGCTTTGAAGACTGTTTCCTGCTCTGCTATGGACTGAATTTGCATTCCTCTCCACAACCCTGCACCACCAGTTCATATGTTGAAATCCTAACCCCCAATGTGACTGCATTTGGAGATAAAACCTGTGAAAGAGCGATAAAGGTTAAATGAGGTTGTAAGTTTGGGACCCTCATTTAATAGTACTAGTGACCTTATAAGGGAGAGACAGCAGAGCTCTCTCCTCTATGTGAGGACACAGTGAGAAGACAGCTGTCTGCAAACCAGGAAGAGAGGCTCAGCAGGAATTAAATTGTGTGGCACCTTGATCTTGGACTTGCTAGCATCCAGAATGGTGAGAAATAAATTTCTATTGTTTAAGCCACTCGATGTGTGATATTTTATTATGGCAACCCAAGCTAACTAGTATACCATCTTCAATATACTGTGGGTCCCAGGTCTGGCTGTGATCCAGGCTCAGGCTAGGGACAAGAGCCTGGATTTAGAATGTCAGATTAGTGTAGTAGGGCGCCCACACCTGACATATGTAAGCATGCTTCAGCTTTTTGTATCACACACATGTGGCAGAATGCCACTATTGTACTCTAACATATGTGGAGCCCATGTGGTCCCCTGGGGCATTAATGTGTTTCCTGCAATAGAAGCGCACACCCCACAATAAAGTTGATGCCTGCCTTTTCATTCTCATTCATGTCAGCCCCTTGTGCATTCTTTCAACTGGGTGTCTCATTACCAAAACCTTCCCTTCTCAATCAACTCCATGCTGACATTTACCTAAGAATGATTGTAACAAATAGAAATAATAGTAACTAGTTGTAAGTTACATAAAAACAGAGAGGGTGGCGCATTGACTTTAAGGAATTGGATCAAGCTAGAGAGTCAAGTAAATGCTGACATTGCAGTTTTGAGTGGTTACTCAGATAGAATTTCTGTATTGTAGCCTGAGGTAAATTCTTTATCCTTGGGAAATCTTGGTCTTTACTCTAAATACCTTCAACTTATTGGATGAGGCCCACCCATATTATGAAAAGTAATCTGCTTCACTTAAAGTCAACTGATTTTAAATCTTAATCACATTTAAAAAATACCTTTACTTTGCCATATAGACTGATGTTTGGTCAAACAATTGGTCCTCATAGTCTAGCCAAGTTACCTAAAATTAACTATTATATTGCTGTAACAAATTACTACAAATTTCATGGCCTAAAACAATGCAAATTTAGTATCTTACAGCCTGTAGGTCAGAAGTCTGAAATAGTTTTCACTGGCGTAAGGCCAAGATGTCGGCTTTATAGAAGTTATAGGAGAATATCCATTTCCTTGTTTTTTTTTTTTTTTCCCCTAGCTTTTATAGACTGTCAATAGTCCTTGGCTCATGGTCCCAATCTTCCATTTTCAAAACCAAGTTCTTATTCTGCCATTTCCATAATTCTCTCATCTACCTCTGTCTTCTTTTTATAAGGGTCCTCATTATTATATTGACCCTACATGTATAATCTCATATAAAGGTCATCAGATTAGCATCCTTAATTCCATTTGCAAACTTAATTCCCCTTTGCTGTACAACATAAGGTATTCACAAGTTCTGGGAG
Source organism: Macroglossus sobrinus (assembly GCA_004027375.1). Classification (NCBI taxonomy): domain Eukaryota; kingdom Metazoa; phylum Chordata; class Mammalia; order Chiroptera; family Pteropodidae; genus Macroglossus; species Macroglossus sobrinus. The sequence goes on along the minus strand of PVKZ01002648.1, from coordinate 172,977 downwards.
TTAGGACTTGAATATCTTGGCAGGGGAATCCTTCTGCTTACTTCACTAACTGATCTTTGTGGTCAAAGAAGCATGTGGTAATTGTTAAGAAGAAAATTTTTTTTTGTTGAAACCTCCTGAGTTGGCAGTCTCAGCTCTTTCTCCTGCTTATTGAGCTCATCTGGCAGGTGACTTCATTTTGCCCCAGTTTTTTTTGTCTATAAATTGAACTAATAGTTTTTGAGAGGATTAAGTGATACTTCTAAAGCACCTAAAAGAATGATTAGTGCATAACAAGAAATTAATTTGTTTATCCATTATTACACTCATTACAGTTTTCAACTTTGGTTGTTTTAGAGTATTAAAAGTAATATAATTGGTTAGGGGGATGGAGAAAGATATAATAATTATTAGTTTCCTTCATAGCTTTTCTTTAAGTTTTGTGCAATTTGGGATAACTCACTTTTTCTGTTTTAAGTTATTTGGAGATGTAGTGACATTTTCTCTTCCTATATATGTACCTACCAAATAAAAAGTACTTTATGCCTGGAAATGGAAACAAGTAAACAAAGCATCACCAGAAAAGTTAAAGAACTTATTAAAATAAGAGTATTGGAAGGAGAGGTTGATTGTGTTCTGACTTTCTTTTAATTTAAAGAAGGAGGTGGGAGTTTTAGAAAAATATATAATAAGTTAGGCTTGATTATGTTTAAGAATATAATTAAATACTAAATTTTCTCATAGAAAATCAAAAGCGAAACCTAATTAGATTAAAAAATTGACTAAAGACCTAAATTTGTGTTTACTTGCAATTTTTATTGTTGGAAATAAGAAGTAATCTGCCAAATATTTTACCTATTAGCATCTGATAGCTCAACAGGAAAATAAGTAGCAAAGATATATCATCTTTATATTAAATTTGAGAATATTTATAAAACATTTTAATATGCATTTTTAATTTTAAGATTTTTGACAGCAATGGCCATGTATTAAACATTTTTGCATTTTTCTTTCTTGGCTATCAAATTTCTGTTTATGAAAAATATTGTGAATTTAGCACTTATATTAGCATAGTTAGAGAGAAGCTAAATTTTGACTAAGCACCTGGGTAATATAACCCATTAAATCATACATAAAATAGAATGTTAAATTCTAAAAGCCTCAAATGGTAACCCTATTATCATAGTTATAAAATTCTTATTGTATGGAATTCTGACTTTATAGATCGCTGAATGCATTGCTTAAAATAGCATATATAAAATTTATAACAGATTTTGTATTGTTATTTTTATTTATGTTGTAGGGCAATATTTGGATATTAACATATGCTCATACACCAAGGCAGAAGTACTACTAAAATGTGAGTAGAACGAACTTTTTCATTAGCTCAATAAAAAATTATCACTTTGAAAGTTGCATGCAAATTCTCATTTAACAGGTTTTTTCTTTTTCTATTTTTTTTTTCACTTAACAAATATTTGTTGAGCATGATTCAATACTAACTCTAGGTGTTAAGGACAGTTTAACAAAACAAAAGATTGTACCGCTATGCGTCATTTTACATTCTAGCTTTTATTTTTTAACACAATTTTTTATCTTCCCTGGTCATTTTAAAGTAGTATTCTTTTGTTTTTGGATATATAAAATAAATTAGAGTAGTAAAAGAACATTTAATGTAATAAATTATGTAAAAAGTTAGTTTTGAACTAATAGGATTAAATAGCTTAGTGAAATACAAAGAGAAAGGGGGTGTTGTCTGAATAAAAAAAAATATGATTACTTGAATATTGCAGAGCATATGTCCTTTAGTAATATGAGAGCCTATTACATGGAAAAGCATAACTTCTATATCAGAAATTAAGAAAAAGGGCTACAGAGAAACTGGGACATAGAGAGTTAAATAGTTTGCCTATGGTTATACAGGTGAAAAAGCAGAATTCTTCACTGAGACTAGAAACCAGGTGTGTTTCATTCAAACATAAATACTCTTAACCCAAAGGAAACCTGACTTCTTGGTTTTTTGTAAGTTATTCCTTCTCCTGAGTGATCACTTTGTGTCTGTAATCTATTAAATATGCACTGTGTTATGAGAAATTTGAAGTTTCTTTGGCCACATTGTTTGTGTGTATTATCACAAAAAAGGAGTCCCCTGAACTCATAACCATTATAACCTAGTGGATCCACATGCAGGTAAGGAAACAGGTTCATTTGTCTGTAACTTCATGCAAATTATGGGATATATGATTTTCATATAGATTTCAAATGAGCACTTAAGTACTTCAAAATAGTATAGAAAATAAACATTTATACTTGTTTAATTATGAGTTAAAAATAGATCTTCTATAAATAGTTTTTTAATCAAGAAATTTAATTTTGAATTTTTCTAACATGAAATCATTTTTCAAAGTTGAAATTTATTTGCAACTTTTTTCTTATTTTTTACATACATGAACAATTTTTGTTAATATAAAGTTTATTTTGTTAATCTAAAATCTGCTTTATATTAAACAAGATTTTACAGTAAGCATTTCTTGAGTAGTTACTATTTGTTATGTGCTAGGTATAAGAGAATGAATTCGCAAATCTCTTTCCTCAGTAACTGAGGAACGTAAAGAGATATATTTGTTATGCTTTATTAGGTATTTTCATTAGAGAAGTATTTATAATTATTCATTTAATTTATTTTAAAACCATTACAAAAGAAATATAAAAAATCATAAAATTCAGGCAGCTAATTTTACTTTTAATAGTAGCTACAATTATTTATTTAATATGGCAAAATGTATAAAATTTTATTTGATAGTTTTTTCTTAGGACAATTTAATTTTGACTACAAATTGTTTTTGCAGTGTTGATGATATTCAACAGACCACTTATTTAGTTAAAAATGTAATTAGAAGAAAATAATTCCACATGTGATATTAGAATATTTCTAACCAAGAATTTTCTGAGAATTGGTAATATTTGAGTTTTTTTTTTGCCCAATTACCTTCATGTTTTATACAATAAGCTCTAAATTCAAACAAGAGTTTAAATTTATATGAGCCAAATTTTAAAAAAATATGTAAGATAAATTTGAAGATATAAGGTACAAAAAACATATTTATTACTCTTTTTGTGCTTAAGGTTATCCACAGTCAACAGAAAGGCACATAGGTAAAGTAGCATATTTTGGTAAGCACAAGACTTAAATCATTTAACAACACATTATTTTCAGTGAATGATACAAAATATTTGGAAGAGTTTCTTTATAATGTTAATATTAATGGAGAACAAAGCCATCATTATTAAAAATTATCATTAATTTTGTTTTTGCTTTGAGAAAACAACTAATGTTAAAGAAAAGAATACTGGTTTATTTTATGAGTTTAAGAATGGCGAATGGGTAGTTCAACCGAAAAGGCTAGATTTATTTTGGAAAATTTAAAATTCGCTTCCTTTTGGGGAGCTTTTGCTCAAATGCTTTGGGATAAATTTTCAAACATTGTGAGTGTTAAGACTGAACCATGCAACTCTCATTGCAGTTAATGGGAATCTCTGGGCTAAATCTGCTCATGCTGTGCTAAAAACATACCCCCTAACGTTTGAATAGTTTTTCAGCTCTCATGGATGCCAAAATAGAGTTATTATGGTATACTGTATAAATGTATATTTAGATAGTTTTAACAATATTTATTTGATAAAGGGTTATGTGAATTTTTACATAGAGTTCAAACCTAACCTTTTAATGTTGAAAATAGTGGTATTCAGTGAACTAAACTATACATTTTGCTTCAAACAAGACAGAAATGTTATGTTTCATTTTGACTTTATTTTACTCCTTGCTATAATTCTGAAAAGAAGCCACTACTGCACAAAGTGAGAGCACCCAGTGGATTTGTTAATGTAATGCCATATATTAGGAATATTCTTAGAGATTCCTTCTTTTTCCCCATTGTCTTTATTTTTAATTTAAGTAATCCAGTGCTTCAAAACATTTTATCTAGTGAAAGCTACACATAGAGTTTCACTCATTTTTTTTGTTTTTCATTTTGCTGGTTGAGGCAAAGTACATAAATATATTCTATAAAATGTGCTCCTAGCTCTTTTTCTATTTTAGTAAAAGTAGATATTTTTTCGTTAAAATGCTTTGCCATTCTTTTTTAAATGCTTGAGTCAGAGAAACTCAAACCTATTGCAAAGCTAATTTATTGGAGATTTACTGTAATAAATAGTCAACAAAATTTTTTGATCATTGAAGAATGACGATAAAACATTTTTTATGTAGTACTTTCTGGTTAACAGGATCCAAGTAAGATATATCCTAAGTTTTGCTTTGATTGTTAGTGTTTTATATTTGATTGAAGAAATGTTATAGGAGGTTTCAGAAGAACTATTAGAAGGAAAGGACACAGAAACTATATATTAAATGAGATAGAATATGATAGTAATATAGCATATTTAAATTATGGAACAATAAATGAAGATATTATTGAAGATATTTTGACTTTGTTAGAAGTATCATAATATAATTCCACAACAGACTTAATTTACAAAATTTAGCTTTCCCTGTGTCAAGAACACTTTCTCTTTTATTCATAAATGATGTTATTGAATATCACTATCCAGGGCTCACTCACCATTATATACTCTTCAAGACTGAAAGATAAATAACATGTAATTGGAGAGAGATTACACATTTAAGAGCAATAAAGACTAGTTTAGACTTATTGAGTTCAAAGTGTTTCTAGATGCCACGAAGAACTTCTAGTCAGATTAAAATTGGAAGTTTGCAGTTTTGAGAGAAGTTAAAGGAACAGGGTTGGAATCATGAGCATAGAATAGATTGTGAAAATGATAGACAAAAAAGAAACAATTTTGAGAAAGGTGAAGTGGTCAAATATCTAATATTCTCTAATATTATTGACATATCAACTGAGAAAAGGCAATTTAATTTATTCACGAGCATGTTCAATAGTTTGAAAGATATGGAACTTAGGTTCTAAAATATTAAGGTGCAAATGGAAAATGAAGAAACTAAAGCTACCATTAAGACTCTCAAAAATTATATCCAGAAATTGGGCATGAGAATAAGGAATCAATACAATGATAGTATAGTATAGAACAGGAGTTAGAGAATAATTTTTGTTGATTAGTTTCTTTTACATGAGCAAGATTTGCATATATTTTTCATTAGGAAAATGTGTTAATTTATAGTCTAAACTGAGTCACCTCTGACAGTGAAAAGGGGCTACTGGTATTTACTCCAGGACAATAGGCATATACTCCAACCATGCCCAGCAAACTAGGATATAATGGATGCCCTATTTATAGGTGAAGAAATTAAATGTAGTAATTTTTAATTCTAATCTGTTGGGTGGACAGGCTGGGGTAGCAAAGAAAGCTTTTAGGATTCTGAATGATATATAAAACAAATAATTTGGCATTAATTCCTGAGATTTTGGATCCAGTGACACTTTCCCAATGATTGGTAATAATATAAAGGCAAAACTTGTAAGACCTATACCAATTGTTTCATTAAATAGTAAAGATGATCTTCTTGCAGTGAAAAGACAGAAACACATTATATACAGTGGTCTCTGACCTTTTTGGCACCAGAAACCAGTGCTCCTATGAGAATCTAATGCCTGATTATGTGAAGTGAAGCTGAGGCGTTGATGCTAGCGCTTGGAGAGCTGCTGCAAATACAGATAAAACTTTGCTTACTTGCTGGCCACTCTCTTTCTGCTGTGCAGCCTGGTTCCTAGCAGGCCATAAACAGGTACTGCTCCACAGCCCAGGGAAGGAAGACCCCTGGCATATCACTCTGTAAACAACTTTTACATAGGCATGTATGCAGAGCATATAAAGGGATACAACAAAGAGAATATAATATATTACAAGAGAAAGTAGCTTGAATTGCAGTATTTTTCTTTTGAGTGCCAGTTATTTTTTTTTCCAGATATAATATGGGACATCTAAGATTTACATAAAATTTTATTTGCATGTTTGTCTTTTTTTTTTCTAAAGTAAAATATTTTCCTGATAAATATGGTCAGAATGTTAGGTGATATGATATGATTGGCTTCTCTTTATACTAAGGGTTCTCCTTTGGTTTGTTACACTTTTGAATTTGTCTGTTCCGCCTCCTGCCTTACTGTATACTGTTCTCTATAGTCCCTCAAGCTGAAAATTTATCTCCAGTCAATAGTGTGCAGTGATTTAACCTGCTCTGTAATCATTCCCAATCTGTGAATGAAATTCATAGTGGGAGACTTGATTACTATCTCTCGTAGGCCTGACCTGTATTGAATGGGCTGTCAAGCTGCCTGGAATTTGGATGCTTTGGACAATTGCCATAAAAAATTCTTTGCTCACCAAAAGAGCTAAACTTAGCAGAGATGAAGGACTGGTGTTTATTGATTTCTTTTCCCCCTTGCTTTTGAACAGCTAGAAGACAAAATACAAATTTAAATGCGATAGCCTCAGCATTTAAGTAAAATACTCCTCTACTCTTACAAGTCTTCCTGATACGATATCATATGACTTTATAAAATAAAGTTTTATGAATAAAAAAAGACACATTTAGCTAGCTAATAGAAACCCAGAGATTTTCGACTGTTTTTGTCATTTCTTGAAAGCTGATAGTACTGTCAGTTTCCTTTCTATAGGGATCAAACCATCCTTTGTTTGAAATGAGTCAGTCCTTTGACGTTTCACTGAGACTTTTTTTTTCCTCTTGCTCTTTGTGTGTGTGTGTGTGTGTGTGTGTGTGCGTGTGTGTGTGTGTGTCTAATTTTTTTTTTAATGTAGAAATTAGATTTACTCCTGATTTATCAAAAAAAGATAAATGGTCAATGAAAAGCCTACAATACAGAGTAATATAGAGAAGAATAACATCACTTGATATCTCTATTTAAAATAAATTTAGGTCACTATCATTTTAGATTTTTCTTTGTGTTCATATATTGAATTGATGTTCTGTAAGCTGCCTTTTCAACTCAATAGTATGTCATGACCACTTTCTAAGACAGTAATTATAGGTCTATGTTCTCTTTTTATGATTGTAGAGATTCAGATATTTAACTTATTTTCTAATGATGAGCATTTGGAGATGTTTTCAGTATTCTAATATAAACAAGACAGAGGATTAAATTTGTCTTATTCAGTCTTATTCATTGGTATTCGTAGAGAGCCATTCAAGTTGTCTGAACACATAGAGATGTGTTAACAGGGGACAGACGCACCTCCTAGAACCTAAGGATATTCAGTGGAGTTAGGCCTTTTTTTAGTGCTTGGAATCAAGAATAAATTAGGGTCACTTTTGGCTACATTTCATTCTCTTAGTTTGTCTTTAGCATCTGCTGGCAGTTTGTATCTGTGTATTTAGTGAAAAAACGGCAGCTATACTACTATACTTCCTACAATTTAAGGCTGATAAAGATTTTAATTTGTATTTCCAAATTTCAAGGAGAGGGACAGTAATTAGTCACCCTGGTTTAAGTAGCTCTTGCTTTTCTAATCAAATATAGATTCAAAGAAGCGGTAACGCGTAGCCTGTGCACTCAGGAGGGAGAATGGAAATAGTACATGATGATGGAGAGAATACTTTTGCATGTACATATTTTTGGGTTCATCTCATTATAACCATGGGATAAACAACTATAAGTAAAATTTTAAGATAAAAAATACATATTGTAAATTTTAACATATACAGCTAATTCGATTATCAGAAAGATTTTTCTAGTAGGCATTCCTTCCAATAGTACTGAATGCCTATTCTCTTTGATACTTATACCAACAACACTTAATTCTTAATGTTTTAACTTGTAACCTAGATCAAAACCAAAAATTATAACCAATTATGTTTCAATAAAATTTATTTAAAAATGAAGTTAATGTTTTTATATATACTTCCCAGTGTTTTTTGCTCTGTTTAAATTTTCGTAGGTTAATTTTGTTTTCTCAATTTGTAGGGGCTTTTAAAAAATATTTGGATTAATAATACTTTGTCTATCATTGATTATAAGTTATTTTTCTAATGATACTTTCAACATAGTTTATGATGGTTCTGCTGTACAGACATTATTTTTTTTATTTAGTTAATTATTAGGTAATATGAAATTTTAGGTTTTAGAAATATACATTCTCAATAAGGTTAACTTTAACTGTAAATATATATATACACACACTAGCAATTTATACCTAGCAATGTTAGAAACTATTATTTACAGTTAAAGTTAGCCTTATTGAGAATGTATATTTCTCTCTTTCTCTCTCTATATAAATACATACATATATATATATATATACATATATATATAAAGTATATATATATATAAGTACTTATATATATATATAAATACTTGCAGAGTTTCTCTCTCTCTCTCTCTCTATATATATATATGTGTATATATATATACATATATATGTATATATATATATATATATATATATATATATATAAATACTTGCAGAGTTTAGTCATTTTTCTAACTTGAATGCATTCATTGAAATTTCAAGTCTGTCTTTTCTGATTTGCACTAGGAGCACAATCTTTGAGCCTCTCTCATGATAGTGGTAATAAAAAGTAGTGCACCTTCACTTTTCTTTTGGAGCAGCCAAGTCTCTTAGATATTATGGCTTCATTTTTTGTGCTATAAAACAAGACAGTTGGAACTGTAACTGCTACAAATATTGAGCATCTATAATTTATCAGACTATTTACATGTGCTTTTTATTTGTTTATCATTTCAAACCTGTAAAATAGGTATTGTTGCCAGCTTTTTATTTGTGGAGAATCTGTGGTTCAGAGAAATGAAGAAGAGGATGTGTTTCGTGGGTGTTTGCTGCATAGACAGGGATTGGTATCTAAAATGGCACCACTCTTGGAGCATTTGCAAACATGCAAGAATGTTTTCTGTTGGCACATTGACTCAGAGTTGCCACTGTCATTTAGTGATTGGAGTATACGAATGTTAAACATTTTGCAATGCCTATTTCAGGCCCTTAGAACAAAGACTTTTTCCTCACATTTTCCATTGGCACCCCCATTGAGAAACATTGTTTTTTTCTTTGATACCTATGAGGATATTTTTTGTATTACTGCTGTGTAGTAGAATATGCAATGCCTTTTGCTTTAGTTTCTTATCATATGTACTGAAATTCCTAGAGTCATAACCACAAATAAGAGCAGCCACACTGACGGAACAATAGCTATTCCCACCAATTACCATCTAACCCAGAGTTTCAATAGTAGGCATGTTAGTTTACTAAAAGATTATTCAGAGCCTTCATGGTGTCACAGATTGCACACCATAATCGGCTACTATGATCTGACTTTTTTTCTGTCAAAATATGTCACTGATTGCCTACTTTCCTCACATTTCTATTCTGTTAGTAGATAATTACCAGAATAACCTGGCTTTCATGCTCTTTCATGTTACTCTCTCTTGGGTCTTGTTTTTCTCTACTAAGAATGCCATTCTGTTTTTTTGTTTTTGTTTTTGTTTTTTGTTTTTTGTTTTTAATCTCAGTAGATGTAATCCCCTTTCATTACTTAGTTCAGGTACACTCTTCTCCTGAAAGTCTTTTCTGAATCCTGAGGTATAGGGGTAAGTGTTCCTCCTCTGCAATTCCAGAACATTCTGTTCATATCACTTTTAAGGCATTTAACACTTTTATTGTGTTTTTGTCCTTGTTTCCCCTCTAGCCTGTAAAATTCTTAAATATTTGGGATGATGTTTATTTTAGTAGATAAAAGATTATAGAGTATTTTCTTTATAATTAGAGTTAAATTAATGTTTAAACTGTTCTTGAAGAGTATCCACCAGGCAAGAATCTTCAGAGCGATTTTGGAGCAAGCTGTCCTTGTACCTATTCAAACTATTCAAACATCAGTTTATGTCTTGGAATTCTGTTCATTGGAATGAACCTTGTAAAATCTTAGTGTGTGTCTATTTCACAAAAGAGATATTTTATATGGCTTTCAATTCTTCATAGATTTCTAACTCATCATTTTGCAGTAGACCTGATTTATGGATTAATAAGGCTAAATTTTTGTTAAAATACACTCTTTGCAGAGGCATCATTCCAAAAAAAGTGGCTTTAAATAAGTAATTTAATCAAAGTAAAATAAAATTACATATACTTTTCAAGTAAAAGAAGAACAGAAACTAACACCATGAATAGGAGGGCAACTTGGAAATTTATTAGTGACTTCTATTTTGCACTATCATCATAAATTGACTTAAAAGCAAACTATAGTTTGATTAAATCTTGAAAAGAAAACTTTTGTGGGCCTGGGACACTAATAAGAAAGCAAATATTTAAAATTTAAAAGTGCAAGAAATCAGTGATAAATGGAATCCTCAGATAATTAAACATTCTGATTTAAAGGACGTTCAAATTAAAAAATTGTGAACTAGTTACCTCAGTTTTTGAGCTATATTACTAATATTCTAAAATGCTTTAGCTTATTAATTTAGAAGTAGGACACTATAAAAATCATATATCCTCCTTGATATAAAATCTTATAATGCCTGAGGATTTTTTGAAATATGAAGTTTCTAAATATGGTCTGAATGAAATTATGTGACATACCTTCTGAATCTACGACTTCCCCTGGAAAATAGTATTTTTAGAATAATTTATAATGTGTTTTTTTTTTTGTGATTTATCTCTTTTTCTTAAAAACTGCACAATAAAAAAATAACGTTTTAGTTGTTTTGTTGATAAATAAGGTTTTAATGTATCTGTGAAATATAAGCTCTTTTGCTAATGCTATCAGTGCTAATGACCAAAATGAACTATGGAGCATTAATTCACAAATAAATAAATGGTGATAGGTTGACAGGAAAAAATAAAAATATCGCTTAAATTAATGAAGTTCTCTTTCCTATTATGATGTATATCTGAGCTTGTTTTTAGGTTATAAATAACTATGTATACTTATATATGGAAGTGAAGAAAGTCAAACAATTTCATAATTCTAATAAAAAACCTCATGCTATTATGTTCTACTTTCTATATAATTGATTTTAATTGAAAAAAAATACATGCACTAAACTCCAATGAAAATGAAGCTGTCTCCTCAAATTTTATAGATTTTGTCTTGAGAGAACACACCAGTTAAATAATTTACTGTCTATGAAGGCTCTGACAATTGGGTTGCTGTCATGGTAAAATAATTTGTATTCCACTGAGTGAACTTAGCCATGTGATATATACTATACTGTACAAGAAAGTAGAGTGATGAAATTTATATCCTCTGCTTTGAAAAAATGGGGCAAGGTGAATAAAGGTATTTGTCTTAAAACGCTTCCTTCTTACCACTGAACCACAGATAAAAATGTCTTGAGTTCAGGTCCTAAGCACATGACAATATTTATTGAATCTTTTCTTTGGACTTTTTTTATAAATTAAATGAAAAAGAATACATTGTGAAATTTCAACTCTGGATTAAACAATACTAATATTGCTTACAGAACTAATATTTATATGATAAACTAGTTAAGTTATATAGGGTTTTACCACATAGAGCTGTAATGACTCAGGGGTCATAATTTGAACTCAGGAACTTTTAAATTTTTATAATTATGAACTAATAGGATTCTACTTTATTTAGTGTTCTCCTTTACAGAGTATAGGTATTGTCCTGAGAAGTTACTAAATTAGAAAATGTCTTAATTTTATTTAAGAGTGTCGTGTCACTTATTGTTTTTTTTATTCTGGATATGTTCAATTCTTATTTAAACTTCCAATTTTATTGAACTCCCTGATCTTTGTATTACAAAAGCATCCTTAAATATAAAATTTTATTTGTAGAAATACTTTAAAATATTTCCATAGTTTGCAGGTAATTTAAATGTGTTTCTTTATCCAAGGATTAGACTAGATTTTCTAGAACATTGTAGAAGAGAGGGAGAAGTACCCGCTTGAAACTTTTGGTAAATTTCTTTCTTCCATTTTGTGTAATCAGGAAAGAAACTCTGAGAATACTTTGTGATACAGAGATATTAATTACTTGTAGCAAAGTTTAAAAGTGTATATTTGACATGAAATAAAATGAAAAGGAATCATTTTAAAATTTAGATTAGATACTAAGGCTTTCAAAACAAAATACAGAGTGGTCACTATCAAGAGTGGTATCGCTGAATGTTTTCTAGGGTAATGTCTCTTTTCTCATACAAACCATGATCAGTTTCCACAGGTCTAGAAAATGTCCCTTAGAAGCCAGGTTTCTCTGGGTGTATTTTAGGTCCCCGATAAAACGTGGTTTTTATTGTTTGTTTTTATTTTTGTTTTTGTTTTAGTTGGGAACAACCAATGTGAATGTGAGGTTATGTAATACATATTTTTAAAAGGGTCCTAGACAAGACTATAAAATGTCTTTTTCAAATTCAGTTGAGTTTGATTTGTGAGAAATGTTTGGTAGAATTTCTCTATTCATTAAATTGGATTTAGAAAGAAAGCTGTCATCCTAATAAGTTAAATGGGAAACGTATTTTGTTTTAAGTTATATCCTACCATAATGGTGAATAAAATTTTCTAAATATATATAATAAATACAGTATTTGCTTCCTCATTAAACACAAAAGAATGACTATTATAATCTGTATGAATTGAATTCATAATGTTCCCTTTTAAAAACACTAATTATTTTTATTAAAAAAATTATAATGATTTATTATGGTTTTCTTGAAAGAGCTTGCTTAAAATAATAAACTAGTTTATTATCAATTAATAAAATGAGTTTATAATCAGTTATCTATTTTTGCTTGAAGAAAAGACATTTTAAAAGACCTCATTATGTCTTTACAGAGAATTTGTATTGGGTTGTGAAGGTGGGCTTGTTCCTCATAAATAGCTTACCTAGAAAAGCAGTGCTTTGTGCACATTCCTTTTCATTCTGTTTTACTCTTTAAATGACTCAGCTTTTAGAGAAATATCATTGCTATTTAAGATTATTCCTTTAATGAGAAATCACAGCATGCATCTTGAAAAATGGTTTCCACTTCATCTTTTCTCATTCATCTCCTAGTGTAATTATAAATGCATGAATGTAATGTATGGCTGTTCAGGTCAAATTTTCTATCAGGATTGATGTTTCAGTTGTACAGTTTATCTATCTATTAAAACCCTGAAATGTCAAAAGCTTCATTTTTTAAGAGTAGAATGTTGGTTTCTTTCTTGCTTAGAGCAATTCACCCAGCACAAAAGCAAGAGATTTGACATTTGCAACCATTAAGGCAAAAACTGGCTGATGATTTGAGGAAAAATGAGTAAATGTTTAAATAAGTATTAGGGCACCCACAGTTTATACTTCTAGGACAATGAATAAAATAATGTGAAAGCACTAATCAGAATGATCCATGTGCATATAAACAAAAGCTGCATCTGACTTCTAAATTTCAGGTTTTGAGAAATATTTATACATTTCTGTTAACTATTTTAAACTCAAATGACTTTTGTACTTCAACCCAGTGGATTATCATGATTTCATCAAAGTGGTTTTCAATGAACTATTGGTTACATCTAAGTATTTGCAACTGTGATGAAATGTTTTTCATTGATAATTATATATATATATAAAAGATGTTGGATGGGAATAAAGATTATATATATTAATAATGGAGATCATATAAGATGTATTCTATAAGTACTTAATATATGAAATGTATAATATTAATATACAATATTAAAATTACTATACAATACTGTTAATATGAATATGCTAACTTAATTGAAGTAATCATTTCAGGTCAAGTCATCACATTGTACACCTTAAATTTTTTTTTAATACTGTAAGTACTATTTACATCAGTGAAAGTCTACATAGCCACATAGTTTTTAAGTTGGCAGTTAAATCCAAACAATAAGCTTCTGTCAAGTCTGTCTGAAAATTCTCCTTTTTGTGAGAGAATGAATATAGGTGGCTATTTTTTTTTTTATTATTTCAAAAATAAGTTGGGTGAGAGGACTGATTCGATTGTTATTTGCACTCCATATGGATTAAAAATACCTTCTTAGATGCCTGTGTTTTTGGGATTCCGATTAGCCTGTGCTGTCCTAGAAGGTCTGTGAAGCTGAACCTCTGCTACTTTCTTTTATTTTCATTCTCTGGGCAGTACTGTTCTGTCTTGAGAAGTTCTGTTTAGAGTTTGCCGCTCTAAAAGCAGAGAGCATGGAGGGTAGCTGGTAATTTTGGTGGCTTGTTTTCTTGGTAAGTAAGTGTGTGGGGAAGTGTGAGGGTGGAAGTCAGGCTCATTATGCTTTTCTATTTATTTGTTTGTTGGTCTCCTGTCATCTTGCCAGCACTCTCGGTGGAATAACTGTTCTTTTTATAATAATCTGCCAACATTCATGATGGTTGAATTCACTGTACCCATTCTACTGTGGAACTCCATTACGACTGGAGTTTGAATGCAAAGCTTCATGATATCTGGGTTTAAATAGTGTGCTGAGCCACAAAGGCATCCTTTGTAGTCCTTAGTCTTCTTATAACCACCACCCCCTTGCAAAAAACTCCCCCAAAACTAGCTTTGAAAAGGGAATTTTCTGGAAATAAGAAGAGAAATACATGCAGTTACTACTCTGTTCCACACTTTAATATTGTTTTTAGAGAGGAGGGAACTTCTAATTTTAAAACCTGATTTGTTAGGCTAAAGTGGGCTACATTTGAGGCTAATTTTCTACCTGTGAAGGTGTGGGTGAATTGGCCTTTGTTCTTTGCAGTTACTTTGCCTGGCAGGTGGCCACATTGATTATTCTTCACATGTGCTTTAGAAGTGCCTCTCTGATCCTTGTAAATTCCTGATTTATCCACAGTACTCCTGTAGAATTCTTAACCCTGAACTCTCTTGTCAAAGGGAGATGCATTTCTGACCTCTTTATGGTTGCCTCCTCTGCGTCTCTTTTGTTTATTCTCTCTTGTCTGTGGGTGTGTGAGGTGTTTTTGAGAATAAAAAATGACAGAATCTTCAATCAGCAGACAAGTAACAAAGGTTTGTTTTCTTTCCCTTCACACCCCTACACATTACTTTAGAGACAATTAAAGCTTTGAGTTATAAAGAAAAGCAACATAATGGAGATGCTAAAGCAAACTAAGGGAACTGTCATGCCTCTGCTTTTTGTCATTTCCTACCCGCTCCCAGGGAACTTTCAGAGGCTTTTTGAAGGTCAAGGTACTCTCTCCCTCTTTTCTCCTTTTCTGTTTTGGATTGTTGAAATATTTGACTTAGATAGAAATGATATATGTTCATTCTTTTTGTGATAAATTAATATAAACTGATATTTAAATGATCACATTAAATATTGAGCATTTGACAAGTACCCTACTTTATATGTGTTTTCACATTTAACTGATAAACTTATAAATGGCCATGAAAGTCAGTGCTTCCTTTGGAGATTCTTTGGCGTTTCAAGACAAATATGTCTGTTCATGTTATTGAACTTTAGCTGTTTGGGCAGAACATTAACCTCTATAAATTCGTACATATACTTAGACACCTACCCACATACACACTAAAGATAGCAATGTCTGCTAATGTCTTAATAACTATAGATGGATACAAGGCAGACCCTAGGCCTTTAACTACTGTAATTAAAAAAAAAAAACTTGTATATTGTGTTCTCTTTAACATTGGTTTTAATACATCTTTAGAGTGGTACTTTAAAGACTTCCATTGCAAGACAGGATGGAGGAATTCTGTCTTTCTGTTCTTTATGTTTGCTGGTCTCAAAATTTAGTGTGCCTATGATTCTCTGGTGTGTGTGTGTGTGTGTGTGTGTGTGTGTGTGTGTGTGTGTGTGAGAGAGAGAGAGAGAGAGAGAGAGAGAGAGAGGAAGAGAAGAGAAGAGAAGAGAAGAGAAGACATTGATTTGATTTAGTATGTATTGTGGCACAGAGATTTGCATGTTAAATAAACAGTTTGCTTTTCATATAAGAAGTTGCTCAGAAACCGTGATTTGAGGATCTCTGAGAAGAGTCATCACATGTGGCATCTAAGCTTATATATGTATCATTCATTCAGTATTGCGGCTCTGATCATCAACTGGGCTAATTTGCCTAAGCATTTCTAAATTTGATCACCAGAAGAACACTTTAATTTATATACTCTTATTTTATATATATATATATATATATATATATATGTATTTAAATATTGTGTAGATGGCACCATATATTGATTTTCATTCAACATTCAAAAACTATTGAATGGCCATAAAGTGAAAGTCAGTCTGTAAATCATAATGAACATTTTGTATGAATGTACATTATTTTATTCTTTGAATAAATTTTAGGTAAATTAAAAAATATAACAGTATTATGAAAGTGTATTTTATGTTAGATTGAGCTTATTAAATAATGCCATTTTCGTGTGTCAGCCAACTTGACTCATAAACTTTCTATTGTGCACATGCATTAATTCCTAACCCATGCCACTGCTTTCATTAAAGAGTATTTATGGTAGTATTTGGAAGATTTAAACATTTTTTTATAGCCCACCAATATAATATATTTAAGTGCTTTCCCATCAGACTGACTCTAGCAGTGATTGCTTCAGACTTACTCTTTTCTAGTTGCTCTAGATACTTAACTTCTCAGTACTTCCTATTAAAGAATTATAACAATATTCTTAACTCATAGGGTTATTGTCAGGCTTGATGAAAACATTTATGCACAAGCCCTTAGCACAATGCTTCATACATACTAAACCTTCTATGAATGATTAATCAGGTGGTCAGAAGTGTCAAGGAAACACATACAAAGTGGACATTTGTTGATTGTGGGTACCAGCACAATTTTGTTTTATTTAGATGTTTCTTAACCTCGACAGTGCAGTTAAATATAGATTATTTTATAGTAAAAGAGATCTAAAAGATTTTTAAGTAAACGTTTGTGCTGCCATCTTTCATTTTAGAAACAGGGAAATGTATACAGAATATGAATGGACTGGCATTGGATTTGGTTTATTTGATCCAGATTTGGAATATGTACCTTATAGCCTCACTTGTACTTTTGAATATGAAATCATGGTTCCTTAACTCATGGAGGTTGAGGTTATTGTTATTAGAAAGCTCCCATTTGATAATCCTTTACACCATGAAAGAGATTTTGTGTTTATTTTAAATGTTAGCAGGAATATGAAATTTCTTTGTACTTAACATTTGAAATATTTTTTTTCTTTTGAATTTGTTCTAGTAACAACATATAGCTAGCTACACAAATATTTAAAACAGACTTGTTACTAAAATTTTCTTGCCTTTTGTATTGAATTTAAATTGACTAAGGTGGTTCTGTAGTTTGGCAGTGGCTTTACATGATGATGGAGCCCAGGGGGACAATCTTAGATTTCTTGGTCCTCGGGTTTGTGAAGCTCAGATGTTTGGAACTGCCAGCTGGCTTATTCTCAGAGGAGGTACTCTGGCAGTAACTCTTCAAGTAGATAGAAGCAGTCAGGTTGGTCAAAATATCTGAAAAACATTATTGGAATCCCTGTTCACAATAATTCCTTTTCAACTGGACCTGGCTGCCTCGTAAAGAAGAGTACAAAGGTGGGGAGGGTATCTAACTGTGCTTGTCTGCCCGTCATAAAGTACTCCATCTGAGGACACAGTGCTTTATTTTGGCAGCTGTGATGTGGTGATTAAGCTTGTGTTTTAGAAAGGACATGCATCAGAGCCATCATTCATACTCAAATTAAACTGGACATTCTGCTCTAGGGAATAATTTTGTTCTATTCACATCTGACTGCTTGCTGCTTACCAGTGGGTGGCCCCATTAACCCTATTAATCCTCATTTTAAAATCCAGCCCAAAATATCACCTTCTCAGTGAAATCTTTCTTGACTTCCTCTCTGCCACCATATCCTTCATGCTTCTCTTTATTATAGCAATTAGTGATTTCTAATTTTTTATCTCACTTTTGGAGGGCAAGGAGAGATGGGCATTTACATACAGTCTGTTTCTTTAGAGCTTCCCCCCTGCCCCCCGCCCCCCCCGCCCCCCTCCCCGCAAATCTCTAGTACAATGTCAAGCCCATGCCAAGTGCTTAATAAAAGTGAAATGAATGAATATATCATTTGGATCTCTTTTTGTTAGGTAGACTTTAATATGGTGTCACTGATCTTCAGTGGACATTGTTGCTATTGTCTATTTTAAATAAACATAATTTATAGTAGACCGTCTCCCTTAAGCTATTTTACTTCCTCAGAATACTACTCCTCATGTGGAGAGTTCTGTTCAACTCCTTTAGAGACCCTTTTATAAAGCTGTTTTTCACTAATATTTAATAACAACAGTGCTAATAATGATTTGTCAAGACCCAAAATTCTTTCTTTAGGTTTCTTCATTGGTTGGAGATTATATGTGTGTGTGCGTATATATATATATATATATATATATATATATATATATATATATATATATATATATCTATGTGTGTGTGTGTGTGTGTGTATACATATGTACACATACATATATATACATATATACATACATATATGCACACACACATATACATACATATATACATATATGTATATATATACATATATATACATATATACATATATATATAATTCCTCTACCCTTTGAATTGAGTCTTTGTGGGAGAGATGGGCTGGCATATGCAGTAGTGGTGGTATATTTGAGGAACCATGCTAACTTTGAGGTAAAAGGTGGATTTAATAACAACTTTAAAAAAAAGTTTGCTTTAAATGCACTCTCTTAGATGCAATTGTTACCAAATAACATTGAGATTTTTAAAAATGTATGTGTGCTTTGTCTTATTTTCAGTGTAATGAAGTGTCTGGGCTTTTTGTTTATTTTTTTATTGCAAAACTATTTTGTTAAAGGTATAACCTATTGAAATCAATATAATCATGAGTATACACACACACACACACACACACACACACACACATATATATATATGTATTTTCAAAAGAATCTATGGTGATATTTGTTAACTTGAGGCTATTAATATTTTGGATAAATTTTATTTTAATATATTATTACAAAAGTAATTTATGAATTCTTAGGAAAAACTTAGAGCACAGAGGTTTATCAAGTTAGAAGTATAAATCTTCAACACTTTCTATTGCTCATAAGTAGATATGGTGAATTATTTAATATGTATTTTTTAGACTCTTCTCTGTATATCCTGAGTCACTTATAGGATAACATTTATATAGGCAGAGTATGCATATGTACATATATGATATGTTACATAAAATATTTATTTTAAAATAGATATATAGCAGTTATGTAAATGTTTACTCAGATGTTTTTGTCACTTCAAAACTTATGTTAGCAATCTTTCTCTGTTACTATAGATATATATTTTTTTTATCAGTTCTGTAGTAGTTCTTTATATATGAGGTACACATTTCTTTGTACCTGGACTTTTGCATTGTTTTAGTTTTTTCCTACTTTGTAGATATCATGGGCATATTTATCGGTACAAGTATTTTGGGAGGCTATATTTGTAAAAGTGGGATTACCCAGGAAATTATAAAACATATAGCAAATGTCTTCCTAAATATTTCCCAAACACTCTCTAAAATGTGAACTCTTTCTTATACATGATTATTTTAAAACCAGCTCTTACGTTTTAGGGCAAGTACTTTTTAAAGTTATAAAACAATGTATATTTATTGTAGAAATTTAGAATTTTAGAAATTTTACAGATTTTTTAAAAAGGCTTTATAATTCTATCATCTAGAAGCAAGCACTATTGCGATTTTGATATATTTACCCCCTGGCCATATTTTCCTATGCATAATTTTTACTCTGTTGATCTCTCACAATTTTATATTATGACTTTCTTATTTGGCATGTTAACATAGACATTTATACCTGCACCATCAGAAATATTGAAACACCAACAATACTTACTACCTAATAGTTTATTATTTAGCATTAGCACGATAACTTTGTATATCTGTATTTTATTTCAATACTTAATGTGTCTCCATTTTGGGCAGTCATAAATAATAAGGTACAAAGTGTCTCATGTAAAGCTTTCTCGGCTTTACATATTATCTCTTAGGGCATATTAAAAGTTATAGAAATATTAGGTAAAATCATATTTGTATTATCATGAATTTTCATGTCTTTTGCCTGATTATTTCCCACAAGATTGTACCAATTACAGTCTCTCCTGTAGGATTAGAGTATGCCTATTTCAGTATATCCATGCTGCTGCTGAAAGGTTTTTATGACACTTAAAAGGCTTCAATCCATTTTACTTCTTTGAGTCCCAGAGTGTTATTTCTTAATTGCTATATGTGCTTCTTTGTAGTTTTGGCTTAAAGTTACAACTTAGGCTAAACGTTTGAGCCTGCCAGATGGCCAAAATTATTGGATCGTTTATTATTATTTACTTATTATATAGTTTTACATGCATTATGGAGGGGTAACTAATGGTCAACTATTGAATTATGTAAATATTTAATTGTGATGATAAAAACCTAGGTTTCTCTTTTCAGAGAAATACCATATACATAAAATTTATTTTTAATTTGTTTATCTCTGAGTGATAGTTGAAGAGACCATGTATACCCATTTCTCACATAACCTGTGTATGTCTGGCTGGGAAGAAGGGGTCAGTGTCTTCTTTGGTTGCTATTTTCTCTTTTATATTTATCTTCTTTTTGTGACAAGCCATGTTCTTTTGAGACATTTGCCCCTGGACTTTATCATCTCTTCCCTCCTTCTTATTTCTGACATGACTGAATTCTGTCATTTTCTCATTCAGAGAACGTTCTAGGATCAGTCTCATAGCTTTTGCTCGCCAAACCCTTATCCTTGTTTTCAGTGACTTCAAACAGCCATGGTCGGCACACATCTTAGCTTTGAGGCTTAACCATCTTTTATAATTTTACCCATCTGTCATGATTACCCTAAATCTTTTTATCACCAGATAGTTCAGCTTTCAAATCCACAAAAATCAGACTGCCACTCTCGCTACAGTCTCCTGTTCATATAGTGTACTTTCTCAGATACTCTCATAGCATCAATGACATTAGTGGGTTAATTTTTTTCCTTATTCATTTTTCTAACAGCCTTGAAAATACTCTCAAAAGCCTTGCTCCTTCTCCTTTCATCATACCAGCCTGGCAAGAGGCCCTAGCCTGTATCAAAAGTGATATGTCAGATGGACCCTGGCCTGGTGTAGCGCTGGTCCTTGCTCTGGTCTTGATTAGCATTATAGCCTTGGCAAGTTATTTCACTAATCCAGGCTATATAAATTGTAGTGTTTGACTAAATTGTTCTTTTCTAAAATAGATCTTAGACCTAGAAGTTACATGAAAAACAAACAAAAAAAGTTTTGCAGTCAAATGTTTTGGCAAAGAGCGTATTATTATTTCCCCTTACAAATTTGCAGTCATAATAACATCTTAAAGCCTCTGAGAATTCCTTTTGGGAAGAAGACACCCCCAACAATTTAACGTTGTTTAACCTAGCATTTCTTACTCTATTTAACTAGGGATCCACACATGCTTAATTTATTTCTGCAGAACTTGGGTTCAATTGAACACATTTTGAGGAATCCTGGGCCTGATTGTACTTGACATTATTTATTTTTCATCTTTAATTTCATTATTCTGTAATTTACTTTATGTGCTTGTTTAGTCACTAAGTATATCTAAGATATATACATGTAAGCATCACCACAATTCAGTGAGGTGTATTTATGCTATATATCACCCAAAATAAAATAGTACACTGACAGTGATTCTTCTTTAAGGAGCATTCTTTTAAGATTAGCAGTATTTTATAAGCTATATTAGAGAGATACAATTCATATGATTTATTAACTACAGCATGGCAAGTAATCTCTTAATTAACAGTCTTAACTAAATGAAATGAAGATTTCTTTAAAATTTTCCTTCAAAGTCATTTAAGTGAAAAAGTAGATAGTTTTTTTGGGTGTGTGTGTGGGGTGTGTAGGTGTATATATTTAAGTATTGCCAATACTTGCTTGCATAATTTAGTGACCCTGATAGGTTGATTGAATATTTACATGTACCAGTTAAACAGACACATGCAAGTACAGGATTGTAAAGTTGAAAGGAAATGCAAACTTGATTAACAAAAGTCACTGTCAAAGACTAATTGTAATTCTGCACCATATGAATCCTTGAATAATGTCCCCTAAGAGGTCAGCCAAAGTCCTGCTTCTGTCTACTGTTCCCTAGAAGAGAATTTTCAAATTTAGGCATTTCCTAGCATCATAAAAGTCGAGAGAGCTATAAGGCATTCCCCCCGCCCCCCACAAGTTAAGGCAACATGTGAATTGTGAGAAGAATAGCTGAGTCTTTTCTAGTCCAATAATAAAAAGATTTAGCTTTTAATAAAATTAACTAAGTGTACTACATGTGAATCAGAGCTCTATAAATTGTATTCTCCTTCTTTTTTGTTTGCTTACATTTATTTTTTTGAGAAAATATTTCTAAATTTGACCTTTTTAATATGTTGTTAGTATATTAAAGATTCATGTCAATGTTATTAGTTATCACTTTAAAAGAATTATGTTGGTTTTATTATAAATATGGAATATAATTTCCCAAGAGCATAGCAGAAATAATGAATTAGTACTTATTTTTCTAGCTCTAATGATTAAATGATTGCTTCAATAGTGTAATTTTTCAACTCTACATAATTAATGACTGCATAAGCAATTAAATTATGTTTAATTTTGGTAAGTGTTATGATTAAATAATTACATATTTTGTTATTTCTAAAAATTAATTGTTTTATTGGCTATGATATTGATTGAGTTCTTACCCATTTAATTTATTGATTTTTGTTTTATAGGAAACATTCTTTAAGTCAAACAAAAAGCCCATGTTGATAGCATGTAAAAATCTCTATATGTTTATTGCACTTTTTCATCTCTTGTTCTCTTATAAAATAGTCAGTATTCCATGAGTGACTTAAAGAAAGTCATCACAGGAAATGTCTCTATACTTTGTAGAAGATACTTATTTGGTAGCATACTATTTTCAGAACTAAATTCCAAAATTTGTGCAGGTTGTAAAATTTACATGAGTTGAAGAAGAGATTTACATATCTTATTTTCTTCAATTTAAAAAGCCATTAGAGTAATTACTGGGATGAAATGGGTTAGGAACTGCTCAGTGTGCATAAAACTGAAGAGTTTTTATTTATTTATCAAACCTGATTGAGGGTTTCCTGCATACTGTTCTTGTGCTCTCAAGGAACTTAAAAAAACAGCTGAAATAGACATACACAAAGTAGTGAAGTAGCATGGTATAGATGCTTTGTCAGAAGTACACTTTGTTTAAAGGAACAAAATTAAAGTCATTTTAACTATGGGCAGCACTTTGGAAATTTGAGGTTTGAATTACCTTACCACAATATGACACTATGTTAAATTAATGGCAATTAATATTATCCAGAATAAGGCAGTTACATTTAGTATCGAAGAGAAAAAAACATAAGTTTAGGGCCATTCTTAGAGGCCCTAAGTATGAAAAATCATGATGATGAAGAAGTTCTAGACCATATTAAATAAAGAAAAATAGACTGTTTAGCCTAAGGAAGAGAATATTTGGGGGCGTGACAGCTTTGTACAGAATTCTGCGGATACCATAATCCATCTTCTTACTATTGTATTCTTCCTATAAATTTCTCACAGTGTTTGTGAGAGTTATTGCAAATTTCAGAGCACCCTACATTACACACAGCAAGTGTATTAGGAGCATTAAACATGTTCATTGGTGGGTAAAACTTTCCTAGATTGATAATAACGAGAGTTGTCTTAAACTCTTTGTGTGCCTTTCATTACACTCAAATGAAAATTTTTAGCTTCAGGAAAGAAAAAACATGGAAATATAGTTGTTTTCCCCCCTGCTACAAATAGGAAGGTATATTAAATTTGATTTCTTCTAGTGACTAAGTCACTTCCTACAGTTATTGGAAGGTGAGTTAGTTCTTTCAAGGCCAGCAAGTATCGTTTAATACATTTTTGAAATAATAGAGCCCATTGTGTTATTAATATACCATTCTGGTTTTTAGTATATAACACAATTACTTAGAATGGTGTTTTGAACTTAATTCTACAGTATGATGTGTGAATTCACCAAAATGAAGACAATCAATGCAATATCTGCCTATGTTAAACCCCCTGATTCATATTTTAAAGTCTCAGGGAAAGTAATGACTTAATTCAAATGAAAGACCTATCATAGTGATTTGCTTTTTATTGTTAGGTACTAGAAAATCTTGCATATGCTGTGAGAAAAAATATTGAGCTTTTATTCTGTGTTTAAAATCAGAATCAAAAGAGAAGAATTCACCAGTTTGATCCATGATATCTTTTTTATTATCCTATATTTTTATTATCTTATATTATCCTATATTTTATATATAAAACATTTGTATTTTTATGGTAAAAGGTTATATTGAGATACCTGTTAAAATATTATTAGAAAATTTATATATTTTTTCTGTATCTTTCAAATAGGTTATGTTAGGATCTATTTTCTCATTTCTTAAAACAGACTCTGTTAGTGAATTGGTCTACCACTAATGGATCATTTTTTGTCTCTCATTTATTAAAGGCAGACAAGCTGATTGGTTAATGTTTTCTCATCATCTAAAACTGCACATGAACTCTCTTAGGTAATTTTAGCACTATTTATAAAACTTGTAATAAAAGCAATATTGTAGAAAATATAGGATACATGGATTGCCAGCAATAAGAAACCAAATCAAATCAAACCTAAAAGCCAAAGACAGAGGCAGGTACTTTTTATTTCCATATGCACATATAAATGTTTTTAAACAAAATAATCATCATATGATTATTTTTTATATAAGTGACTATTTTAAATATATTTATGTTCTACAATTTGAAATTGACAAGAGGGTAATTCTTAAATGTGTATTGAGATCTCTGTTAACGTTTTAATTTAAAATAATTACAGTTTGGTCTTTTAATATTCTGTATTCTTTCCTGGGAATCTCAATTTGATCATGTAATAAATAATCTTTATTATTACAAAGCAGAGTTGTAAGAAAAGAAACATGGCATATTCAACTGAGTATCCTAGTAGTACTGCCAGAATAAATGTATATTTTTAAAATACATTAACAAAACATATTCTTTGGCATGAGGAAACATAATTCTCAATTTAAACTTTTACAAGACAGAATTAAGGTTATTTAATGGGTGAAGATAAATTTCTATAAAACAGAAAGTTTAAATGTGAGAAAAGGATTAGTCAAAGGTATATCTGATAATGACTTTAAAAACCTTAGTAAATCATAACTGTGCCATTATATTAGACATTGTTTCATAAACTGAAAGACTTGGCAGTCTGATAAATCTGCCTTTTAATATTCAGTGTTTAATTTTTTAAATGTTATTTCTTTGCCTTCTACTACAGTAGTTAGCTAAATCAGTGTTAAGGAATGTAGAAATCTGCAGTCATGGCAAAGTGACAATACAAATGTAAATAAAAAATTCTGGACTTTAAAAGTAAAACATTGTTTCAATCAAGTTTTTGGTGTAATATTAGGAGAGAATTTTTGAAATGAAGGTGAAGTGTTGGGAGGATAGTTATTTAAGCTTTATACATTTAATTTAACTGTCTTAAAATATTTATCTTATTTCTGTAAGAACTGATTATGGTTCAATGATAAGTAAATAAGGTTTTCATGCTGTTTCTAGTTGTTGTGTATAAAATGACAGCACTATTTTTAAAAATAATAAAACATTTGAATCTTGTGAAGTAGTGAAACAATAATAAACGGGCTTTTATTTTGGTATTTAGAGATGTGTTGCATCAATATGTAGATTCCTTTCTTCCACAATTTTTAACATTTAAAAAGTATTCTCTGTACTGTAGAATTGTATACCTAAAACTTACTGGATTTTATTAACAAATGTCACCATAAAAATAAATAAATTAAAAAGTTAAAAAAACAAAACTAAAATGTATTCTCTGAATAGCAGTAAACGATATCAATTTTTAAAACTTTTAATTTCACTGAGAACCATTTATGATGTTTTTACTTTAAAGTAATTAAACATTTTATTGTTTTGCTGTGTGATTATAGAAAATATAATACCACAATAATAACTCATAGTTATGTTAACAATAAATTTCTGCTTCCTAAAATGCTGTACCAAAATTCTCTAATATGTCTCTACATAAGGCTCACCATACCGTGAAACACAATGCCCCTTTATAAACTTTCATCAAGTCCAGACTCCTAGCTGTATTACATGCAGAGCTATAACTACTTACTTTTTAAATTGTCCTTTAAATGCCATAATATTAGTACCTGTCTTATAGGTTGTAGTGAAGATTGAAAGAAATCAGCATTAACAAATACCGGTATCTTTATATAAAATAAGCACTCAAAAAATATTAGATGTCATTATTTTCTATTAAACTGTGGAGTCAATAAGGGTTTGTTCTCTGTAATATTTATCCATGGCTTCTAAAATTATGTCTTGTCCATAGTTAATATTTGTTATAAATCAGTAAATGAATGAATGTTCATGGGTGGTATTTTCACACTATACCTTGCTCCTATTTATTTTTTAATTAGAAATTGAAAACATGCATTTCTTCTTATACTTATTCTACAAATATTTATTGAGTAATCACTCAGAACCAGAACACTCTTTGATGTCAGTAGATTAGAATATATTTAGTTATTCTTAAAGTTTATTAGTTTCACAAATACGTATTGAAAATTTATTATGTATGAGCCAGGTGTTGTAGAGAATGCTTCATAAAGGGTTCAGCTTGGAAGAAGGGAAAAAGTTTGAACACAATGCTGATATCAATTAGAGAAAATAATTTGAGTTCCTGACATCCATGGAACATTAACCCATATGTGTAATATTTTCAGTTAAGTTAATATAGCTATCGTGGTTCTTTTTGAGTTTTATACTAAAGAGTAAATATGAAGTAGAGAATGTAATTTTTATGAAAAGGTATGCCTCTTACGAAATATTTTGACGGAATTTTTTTCTTCCGTCTAAACAAAGCTAGATGTTTGTAATAACTGTCCTGTCAGAAGTATAAAACTAAGAGTAGTAATGCAGTACTATTTCTCTTATTTCTAATTACTAATTTAGAGCATTCAGGCACCTAATGATTTAAATAAGTTATGAACTGAAAATATTCAGTACCCATTAGTTTCCAGACTTGCAGCTTAACCTGACTATAAAGGAACAGAGTCTCTTCATCTATTTGACCCTGGTTCAAAAATTCCAAAAGGGGCATATTTTAGGTCTAGCTACTGTAGCTTAGGGAGACAGGCCCTAGCACTACTTAGTAGGATGAGTTTTTTTGATGTTTTAGGCATACAAAATGATCCCGATGGTTTAAGTTATCATTTATTTCTGTGCTGTTTTGAATAAGTAAATAATTATATATTTATTTATACATATTTATATTCAGTTGACCTTTGAACAAGGTGGAGGATTAGGGGCACTAACCCCCCACACAGTTAAAATTCAGCATATAACGTTTGACTTCCCAAAATCTTAGCTACAGTGTGCCCTTAACATCTGAGGATTCAACCAATTGTGGATCAAAAGTGGCATCTTCTGTCTGTGGCTGGAAATATGCAGTTGAGAATGTGAAAATACTGTTTTTGATACATGTTTTGTCGAATCTATGAATGTAAAACCTACAGATATGAAGGCCTTACTGTATTTCTTGAACAAAATCTACTTATGAGTGGACCCATGCAGTTTAAACACCTGTTATTCATGGGCCAACTGTGTGTATATATATTTATATATGTTTATATGTGTGTTCATATGCATATATGTGTATATATGAGATATGTGTGTTTAGCTATATACACATACATATGTATACATAAAATATACTAAACTGTATAGGTTTACACAGTATCTATTTTTAATGCATTTATATTTATGAGTGTTTCCATGGAAAATATGGTAAAAACCCCATTTAGTTAGATATTTGTACACATATGGATAAAGATATCATGTAAAATGACCATTTGTATGTTCTAAGTTTCATCTCAAGAAGGTATTTTAATAGGTAGCTTTAGCTTTCAAAATATTTTTATATAAATGTTTATATTATTTGCCTATACATTTTATAATTAATTATGTGTACTTTTTAAAATTAACCACTTATAACTTTGAGGACAAAAACAAAGTAGTTTATTTTGTTTTCCCGTACATCATCTTAATATTTATGGTTAAGTATTGATATCAACTGTGTTAGAGGATAACATGCAAAAAATGAATTTAACATGTGAAATTATTGGATATAATTAGAGTTGCAAATTTTAATTTGTAGATAGAAATGTCAAACCTTGTGATATGATTTGAGAAGCTGTGGTATTTTTTGGCAGGTGTGTTGGCCAGTGAAATAAAAAAAAAATTGGAAAATATCTGAAGTTTTAATGATTAAATCAAGAAAGAAGTATCAACAAAATATTGTATAGTTTTAAAATGTTAATTGGTGGATCTGTTATATTAGTAAAATATTTGAAGCATAGGAAGTGAAAAGATTAAAGGTAGGAGGAGGAGGTAGTGGTATTTCCAAAAGTCTTAATTAGAGAGAAGTTAGGCTACACAAGGCTACTTACACGTGTCCCTTCTCCACCTTCATGCTTTTCTTTTGGAAGTTAAGAAGAATATTAAAATAAACGAGAGAGAAAGACTAATTAACTGGTTAATGGTGTTTGAAGATTCCTTTAGTGAGGAAGGAAGAGGTAGATGCCTCAGGAATAGCCTACCGTTTGTGACTCAAAATATGTGCTCAATAAATATTTGTTGATGGAGTAACTAGACTTCCCAAGGCTTCCCTTTCATCTTGTGGTTCTATCATATAAATGTAACAAATAGGTCATCCTAACCTTGGGGAAAGCAATACTTTTTTCATCTTTTGTTCACTCTACATTAAAGAAACCATTTCTGGAAATGAAAATTAAAACCACAATGAGATATTACCTCACACCTATTAGAATGACTATTATGAAAAAGACAATACATAATAAATACTGGTGAGGATGTTGAGAAAAGGGAATCCTTGTGCACTGTTGGTGGACATGTAAACTGGTGCAGCTGCTATGGAAATAGTATGGAGGTTCCTCAAAAAATTAAAAGTAAAGATGGCCCTTGATTTATGATGTTTAGACATGATTTTTTGACTTTACAATGATGTGATAAACATTCACTAGAAACTACACTTGAAATTTAAAATTTTTCTTTTTCTGAGCTAGCAATATGTAGTATGATACACTCATGATGCTGCGCAGTGACCGTGAGATGATTTTGCCCAAGTGTAGGCCAATGTACATGTTCTTAGCACATTTTAAGGTAAGCTACACTAAGCTATAATGTTCAGTAGGTTAGGTATATTAAATGCATTTTTGACAACATTATTTTCAACTTAAAATAGGTTTGTTGGGATATAACCCCATTGTAAATTGAGGAGCATTTGTAGAACTACCATAGGATCTAGCAATTTTATTCCTATCTGATGAATATGAAAACATTAAAACTTGAAAAGATATATGCACCCCTTTGCTTATTGCAGTATTATTTACAAGAGCCAATATAAGAAAACATCTTAAGCATTCATCCATGGATGAATTGATAAGAAAAATTACATATATGCATGTGTGTGTACACATACATACACACACTACACACAAATAATATTCAGCCATAAAAAAGAATAAAATTTTGCCATTTATGAAAACATGAATGGACCTGGAGAACATTACGCTGAGTGAAACAAGTCAGACAATACTGTATGATCTCATGTGTGGAATCTAAAACAAAACAAAAATGAACAAAGTTCACAGTTACAGATAACAGATTGTTGGTTGCCAGCCTCAAGGGTTGAGGGGTAAGCAAAATAGGTGAAAAAAGCTAAAAGGTATAAAATTCAAGTTATAAAATAAATACATAATGAGAATTTAATGTACAGAGTGACAACTATAGTTAATAATACTGTATTGCATATTTGAAGGTTAATATAAAGTAAATCTTAAAAGTTCTTCACAAGAAAAATAATTCTGTACCTATGTATGATGATGGATGTTAGACTATTGTAGCAATCATATACAAATATGGAAACATTACATTGTACACCTGAAAATAATATAATGTAGGTTGCTTATATCTAAAAAAATAAGTTGAGATTAACTTAAGAAAGGCATTACTTAAAAAATATTTTTTGTGGAAGGAGGTCTCTTCTAGATTAAAATATCATTAAAAAGCATGGTCAAATAAGGATGCAAACTTTTATTAGATTTTTTTGGACAAGTTACCCCAAATAAATTGAATAGTGAGTGATATTAAATAATTGTTAAATCAGGTGTGAAATTAGAATAGTGGTTAAATAGAAAATATTCTTATATTTTAGATAAGAATGCCAAAGTATTTAGAAGAGAAATGTCAATCTGAGTATAATTTATTTTAAAATGCTTTAGCCTCCATCCATCCCTCAAAAGAGATGAAGCAAAGAAGGCAAATTTTTAGCAATTTTTATATGTAGATAATGAGTATAAATGTATGCTTTGCATCATTCTCTTCACTTTTCTAATTGGAATTAATTTTTTATGTAGTAAAGTTTACCAGTACAGTTATCCACCTGTCTTTCTAAAACCACAAGTGGTTTTAATAGTCTCACTTTTATTTTTCTAGTTAGAACCTACACACAGCCATGCTTTATATTTGTCTCTCTTCTCTCAGAAACATTTAGTATATAAATAATAACTATAATACCAAGTATTTATTGGTTGTTTACTATGTGTCATGTGTGATCTAAGTGGTTGACTTGTCTTTCAATTCTCAACAATAACCCTATGATTTGGGTAATGATATATTCTTTTCATAGGGGAACTGAGGTGTAGAGAAATTAAGTGGCTTGTCTTAGGTATCACAACTAGTAATTAGAGAGTCAAAATAAGATCTTTGGCAGTCTAGCTACATTGCTTATGCTATTAACCACTATATTTGCTACTTCTATAAAATAGTTTATTACAAATAGCTGGAAAGTCTAAGTATACTACATTACAATATAACATGGACTTTCAGAAACTAAATTGTTTAAGAAAACATTATGTGAAGGGTAATACAAAGAATTACAGGAATGAAGGAATAGTTAACTTGAGAAGAAATTTTAATGACTGAGGTTGTTTATTTGGGAAATGGAGCGTGAAGGCATACATATATAAAGTCCTCTATTATCCAGAGAGGATAAGACTTTTCTTTTATTTTTAAAAAATTTTTATGGTGTATTGGCCCAGATAGAGTACAGACTTTGAACTCTGACTCAATAAGCTATTGTAAGATATATAAACTTTTCAAAATTATTAATTAGAAATGCAAATGTTTTGCCCATTACTTCTTGGTTCAGAGAGGCCAAGCTAGTGGATTCTGAAGAAATTAGCATGATTTATTAGTAGTTCCAAGTCATATTCATTTCAGTTCATCAGCATGACCTTGCTAAGACTTTAAAAAGCCTCTAGCGTTCACCTTGAGTCTCTGTTCTGCCTTGGTTTGAACAGTGGTATAGTTTTATGGTCTCTTTTTCTCTTCTCAGTTTATTCTTTCTGGAGCAAGTTACTCTCTGGTTTCAACTTTTTCTATGATCACAGTCCTAATTGATCATAATATTTAAGATCAATGGACCAGAATAATTTGTCCTTGGCCTTTTATGTGGTCCTTGAAAGTAAAAAGACTAGGTTTTATGAACATAGGAGTATAGAGACCTATTTTCTATTAGCAATACTTTAAATGAGACACAACTAAGGTTCAGTGTTCTCACTGAAATTTAGTAAAATGAAATCGAATCTGTTTACTGCTCAGAAATGTTATAAAGGTCAAGTAACATCAAATATATCCATTAGCTATAAATAAGTCCCACAGCTGTGTGCATTATATTATAGTTGAATTTTATTAATGTTTTTGTATTAACTTTATTTTAAACCTCTTCTAAAAAGGCATTCTCTAAGAGACATGTATTTTACCCTCAGAATATATTTGTGCATTCATAGCCCATCTTTTCAGATAATTTCTCAGTCCTTAAATAATAGTAATGCATTGCTCACTCCACAGAAATTGAGTTGGCTCCTATTATTTATAAGCACAACTATTGTACATGGTTTAAAAGCATTTTCTAAGTTCTCAGGTGAAGGTATGTATCAAAATACGGAAACCTCCACTTGTCTTTCTAAAATTGGAGATTTGAAAATTATATTGTGTATTTTTAATCTGTGGAGGGTATATGACTGAATCCTTTGTGGCCATGTCTATTTAGAAAAAGTTTGGTTTGGCAGTCACAGCAGATATTGACCCACTGTCTCTTTAAAATATGTATGTATGTATGTAATATTTAGTTGCTGACCATTTCACCTCCCAGCACAGCTATGCCATCCTTTCTATGGTAGTTATGTGTCTAGCAGCAAAGAAAAGAAATGACAGTTTTCATTAAATGAATGGAAAATATATTTGTATTTCAAGGATATTCTTGGCTTTAGAGAAAATGTTTGTAATGTTCAAGTTTTGAAGGGTAATCCTGAAACTATTAATTAATGTATTAATTTGTTTATTTTTATTAATTTAAATTTAGTAATACCAACAGTTTTATAATTTATTAATATTTATTCCACAGAAATATATATGTTAATGCTGTGCATTCCTGTAGGAAACTTTGACACCAGACCCTTACATATAGATTGTGATATTTATGATTGATGGGTAGAGATGATACATTTTGACCACAATTTTGTTTCTTTTATCTGTGATGAATTCCTCTCCATTTTTATCAAAAGTGGAAAAATGTAAAAGCTTTTGCCTCTACTAACTCAGATTATTAACCTTCTGTATTCTCATTGGTGTCTAGGTAATGTTAGAGATTTCTGTATGTCAAAATGATATTGGAAATGAGCGCTTTTGAACTCAAGACATAAGTTGTGTAGAATTCTTTTCTACCAAACATTTAGGACTGTATAAAATGCACTGTCTTTGGTACTTCATTAGCAAAATGGAACATTGTTTCTTTTAATGTAATAAAAATGATTTCACATGTTAAGATAAAGAATTGAATATTATTTTTCCTCAAAGAGGAAAAAAATTCAGTTAAGTTACATAACCATACACAATAGCTTTTTTTTTCTCATTTCCATAATACTGATCATAGCTTTTATTTTATTTTTGTAAGCATTTTTAGTACTCTAGTGAAGCAAATACAATTTATTCTGTGGGGTATTTGACAAGGTCATTGCATTAAATAGCTTCTTCAGTTTTGCTTAATTTTCTTTGCTTGGTTTCATTTTAAATTAAAAATAAACATTAAAATTTTTCTTGCTGTTTCTTTATGTAAACAGAATGGCTTACAAATGCATTTTATCATTTATTATAGACAGCAAAATGATTAGTGTAAGAAAATAACCAATTAAAATACCATTACTTCAAAGTCCTTCCCTGAAATTTTTTTTTTTTTTCCTGTTTGACATATTGGGCACTTTCCCTCGCTGAACACGTTCATGATGTATCTCAACTTCCTCATTGTTAGCTGGCGATTTGCTGATACAATTCAATGACAAAATATGGTACTTTATATTTTTTAAAATAAAATGTTGGTTAATTATATGTGCAAACATGATTGAATTAGTCCATTAAAGTGGCGTAAGTTTTAAATCCTGTCATTACAAATTCAATTCACTATTTATTGGCATTAAGGGATTTTAAAGTTTATCTTATTGCATTGATTTGGGGAAAGTTTTGATCCATAGCTTTCTTTTACCAAACAATTAGATTCTCTGATTTTACAATGTACTAAATTAATTTCTTATTAAAGGTTCATACATATTTCAGTTTATATATGATGTTAATCAAAATAATAGTGCGGGAAAAGAAACTTTTAAGGGCATGGACTTCTATATACATAATTAGAATTCAGTGATGCAGTAGAATTTTTGGAATTATATTAAATGATAATAGAGAATGTTTATTTTTTCATTATGTTAATGCATGTCTAGTAAGGAACAAATGCAGAAAAGAGGAAATTAAGAACTTTTCATTTACAAGGTATATTTTATTTCACCCCTTTTGTGGTTATTTTAAAGACATAATTATATTAATCTACTTTGTTTTCCTGCTTTCTTTATTTCACATTGTATTATAAGTACTTTAAAGACTATTTTACATTTTTCGTATTGAGGGTATTTACACATATAGAGCCACATATTTCTGGCCTTAATAATTAGGGAAACTTGATGAAAATATATAGATATGACAGTTTTCAGACACACATGGAAGTTGTCTAAAACCAATAAACACTTTTATCTGTTTGGAAAAAAGCAAAAATAATTTAAAATACAAAAATATCATCTTTAATATGTACAAAATAAAACATTTCTATGAAAAAAATTTACTCTAACATAAATCAGAAGCTATCACTTATATATGTCATGTGAAGAAAACTAAAGTATTGCCCAGAGGTTAAGGTACACCTTAGAATCAGAATGATTAATTATAGGCAATTTACTTAGCTTTTGTCTCCCCATAGAGAATTATGGGTATTTAGGATGGTAAAAAGTACTAGTAGAATTTTCCTCCTTTCATCTTTTTAAAAACTCATAACTAGGATGTAGTTCTATAGTGTAGTAGATAGCACATCTGCTTTACATGCAGAAAGTTCTGGGTTCACACCCCAGTAGAGCCATGTTCCATGGTCTACAGCCATGGCAGGCTGCATAATCCTGCTGTCTGATTTCGGAAGCTAAGCAGGGTCGGGCTTGGTTAGTACTTGGATGGGAGACTACCTAGGAAGACCAGGTGCTGTAGGCATAAATAATAATAAAAAAACAAAAACAAATCCATAACTATCAGACTTTAGTCCAGAACATTCTACCCAAACTGTTCTTTTTAGTGACTGTACTGTGAAATCCAGAGATAAATTCTTAATTTCCCCTTCTTACTTGACCTTTCATTGGTTTTGATATAGTTTATCTCTTCTCCTTGAAACAGTTTCTTCCCACCCCACAACTATTTTCTAGTTCAACTTGGGTTCCTAATTTTCCTTGTAGTTTTCTAGCATATCCTTTAGTTTTCTTCAGTGATTTCTATTCATCTTCCTCTATAAATTAGAGTTTAGCAGAGTTAAGTCTTTGCTTCTTTTCTGTTTCTGCCTATATTCACTTCCTTAGTGGTCTCTCTCAGTTTAGTATTAAATATTACATAAATACTGATTATTCCTAAATTTTATGTATAACCCAAACATTGACACCAACTGTACAACCACATATGTAGCAACTTTCTCAAACATCTTCACTAGGCTGTATAATAGATATTTCCAACTTAATATATCCAAAACTAAGCTTCTACTCTTTCCACACATCTAAAATGTCTTTTTATGAAGCCTCTACAGTCTCAAAAATGGCAACTCCTTTTTTTCAGCTGCAAATGTAAGAAACATTGGCTTCCATTTCTCTCACAATTCATATACAGTTTGTAAGCAAATGCTGTTGACTCTATCTTATATACATTGAGATTCCACTGCCACCAGCTTGTAACTAAATCACCATTCTCACTTACTTGGGTTATTACTGTATCTTTCCAAGTAGTCCATTGGGCCTCCTATAATTTGTTCTTGATACAGCAGCCAGAACCATCATTTAAAATATAAGTCATATAGATTATACTTTGCTAAAATTTTTCCAGTGGCTTTTTATCTCATGGAATGAAAGAGTGTGAATAATAGCCTAAAAAGTTGTGCCAGAACTGAATTTAGCCCCCTGTTAGCTCTCTGATTCCTCAGACCATTCTTTCCCTCTCTTGCCCTGTTGTGGCCTGTTAGTCTCCTCGCTGCTATTTAAAAGTTCTTTTCACATCCTGGCTTTGCACCTGATCCCTCTGCCTGGAATTGCTCTTGATATAGTTACCCACACAACTTGTTACCTTGATTTCTTCAGGTTTTTACTTAAGTGTCATCTTCTCAGTGAAAGATTCTGTTGTCATACTATCTAAAAATCTAAAATCCTTATACAAGTCTGTTATCACATTCTGTGAAACATACTATCTGTTTTACTTGGATTTTTTTGTTATCTGAATTCCTTTTGTTATCTAAGTCAGGAATACTTGTTTTGTTCATTTCTTTATTCCTAGTACCTAGAAAAATAATGCTTAGTACATACAAGAAGCTCAATAACTTTCTTGGATTAATTGAGTATTTACTGAGATGAATTTTAAATTACTTATAACATATTCAATTCATTCTATGGACTATTATCATGTTATTTTCATTTACATACACAGTATTCTTTATCATACTGATTAGTCTTTATTTATGGTATTAGTTTTACATCTTGATTGTATGTCTATAGGAGAAATAATCCTAAATTACCAACTGGGAGAGAGGCATAGGAATGAGGGTATTTTTTTCAATGAAATGTATGAGAGTTAGGACACAACAAAGATCCCTTAGAGTGATGTCATAGGAAATACTTTATGCTTGATATGAACTTGGGAGCTAGACAGTTTCACATTGTGATTTTAAAGTTTTAATAAATATTTCTAAGATGACTTTGAATACAGTTCTTAGAATTCAGTCCAATGTAAAATGAGCTATTTATTGAGGTAGGAGTCATAAAGTGACCAAAATCATTAGGACAGATGATATATGCGAAATTCCTAAAGAAATTGATATTATTCAGCCTGAATAAACAAGGATAAATGGCAAGCTTTATGTACGTGATAAAGGGCATTGACTCAATAGTTCCTGTAGCTACCAGAAATGGAACAAAAGAAATTAAGAATGGTTTTTGGCCCAAACTGTAAAAATTTCCTATAAGTTAGACTTATTAACTTGATTATATGCTATTGATAAAATTATCTTTACATGGTTGTTTTTCTTAAAAAAAGAAAATTTTTTTTCTTGGAATGAATCTAGAAACTAAACTCTAAAAGAGATTTGAATTTTCAGATGTGTAAAAATTGCTGCTGAATGCAACATATTTCAATGAGACTTTTCCCACTTACAGTAACAGATAGTGAATTTGCTAAAATCCTTCAGACACTTAATGAGCATCTTTTTTGTTGCATGGTAAATACTAGAGATACAACATTTTTGAGTATATGGGTTTTTCAAATAGCTCTTCCACTAGAGGATGACAATGTCATATAATAGTAATAATAGCAGCTAAAATTTATGTATCTGGCTCTTTTAGTGAGCATGTGCCTATGTTATGTCATTTAGTTCTCCAAACAAACTCTGAAATAGACACTATTTTTTATATTCATATTACCAGTGAAGAAACTGAGGCTAGGAGATGCTGCAACCCACGAAAGGCCATGCATGTAGTAATAAGTAGGAGACCCAGGGGTGAGCCTAGTGCTCCTAATCCTGATTCTGTTCTTTTTAATAGGCAATAACAAAATGTTATGTGTCCTGAGTGATATGGGGAGCACACAGCTCCTTGGATTGAGTTCTTTATCAGCCCTGTGACTTCCTGTGACTTTTAAAATGTCTTTCACCTTCATTTCTTACATTAATAAAGTTGAGATAATTATATTACCTGTATCATTTATGAGGTAATTCATGTATAGAAACAGTGCCTAGTATATATCGAATATTCATAGCTACATGTTATGAGAAGAGAGACTGATTGTATGATTGTAAAAGACTTTATTGAAATATCTGCTTTTGATTTCAGCCTTAAAATATCAACAGCATTAAACCAGTCAAAGAAAGTAGAGAGGAAAATGAAGTGGTGCTTTTAGTTCTTATTTAAAAACAAATATTTATCTCATGTTTTTGAATATTTTACACGACTGTTTCCTCCACAGAATATTAGGCTTCTTAGAAAGCAAAGCTCTTGGTGTTATTTTTGTATCATATATGTAATAGTGCAGTGTCTCTAAATGTTGTAGGGTGAAAAAATAAATAAATAGATGAAGCCATTAGCATAGATGGAGAATCAGAGAAGTACATTCTAAATTTAGGACACCATATGTACACAGGCTGGAGTTAGAGATGAGAAGACATTTAAGAGATCACCAAAATTTAATAATAGTAATGGCTACTGCAATATGACTTGAAGTGGTTTTTCTCTTTAATAGTTACTGTATCTTAATGTTATAATCAAAGTTTTTTCCCTAATTACAATTGATATTCAATATTTTATATTAGTTTCAGGTGTGCAGCATAATGGTTAGACATTTATATAATTTACAAAGTGATGCCTTCCTTTCTCATCATTAGTCTAGAACCCACTTGGCACTGTTGCAATATTATTGACTATATTTTCTATGC
The DNA here is from genome assembly GCA_004027375.1 of Macroglossus sobrinus. Classification (NCBI taxonomy): domain Eukaryota; kingdom Metazoa; phylum Chordata; class Mammalia; order Chiroptera; family Pteropodidae; genus Macroglossus; species Macroglossus sobrinus. The sequence goes on along the minus strand of PVKZ01002648.1, from coordinate 134,710 downwards.
TGTATTTTACATCCCTTTGACTATTTTGTAATTACCAATGTCTACTTATCTGTTCAACTTTTTCACTCTTCCCCCGCAACCTGCCTCCCATCTGGCAACCATTAGTTTTGTCAGCATCAACTTTTGAACAGCTGTGTTGTACATAATATTGTAATAGATGTAATAAAGAAAAATTCTGCTCTGATGTTCTTAAAACTGTTATAATAATTATGGTAAACCTTACTTTAGCCGTAGGTTGAATTTCTAGAAGGAACATTAAACAGTTGGATACTCTCTAAATGATCCCCGTAAAAAAAAATGCTTATCTGGTAAAGGGAATGAAAAATGAGATGGATATTGTAGGCTAATGTTATTATGCCCAAGCCATAAAACAGTGGTAATGACATTATGACTATCATGCAGATGCTACTGCCTGGGCATCCTCCTAACAGAATTATTTGCTCTAAACAGAAAAAAAAAAAAAAAAGAAAGAAAAAAAAAGAAAAGGTAACCTGTTACTATTGAGTTCACTTGACTTTGGAGATCACAACATCAAAACAAACAAACAAAACACTTTAATACAATCTATCACTCAGAAGTTCAACTGATTTTTCTAAAATGTAAAAGATAATTTTTATTTTTGGGTCTACAGAGACTGCAGAAGAGACCAATATTTTGGGAAATGGAAAAGGCATAGAGGAGGCTCTCAGAAAGCACAGACTGTTTGATACTAAAGATCATTAGAGCTAAACTCTCAACAAGAGTAACATCATCCATGTATATTGGAGGCAAGTGGAATGTATTTTATCCATACCAGTTCTGCTCTAAACTGTCAGGTGGTCCAGGTGTAGTTTGCAGTGATGCTGTTGCATGTCAGGATCTCTCAGTGTTTGGTTTAGACATTTTGAGGGGATGTTTCATGTCGGCAAATCTAAAGTTGATCCTACTTCTAAAAGCAATTCATACAACTAACTCAAGTTCTACAGCACCACATTTTCCTGCCTAAAGTGTATAAAACTATAGAACACCAGTCAGTATATTTACAAGCTGCAAATATTAACAATTTTTTTCTTTATCTTTCTCTTGCTTTCTCTTTCAAATAACAGGGGAAAGATGAGTATTTCTGTCTTATATGTAATGCCAGTAACAATGTAGATTGATGAGAATAATGATGAAAGAGAAAAGATGATACTTATAAGACAGAAAAGCTATTTTCTTAATTTTGTTGTGAGGCTCATTCACTTTCTCAACAAATTAGACTACTTATCAGATAACTGATTTGAACCAGGGTTTATAATTTACAGTTTGATGATAAGCTAGCTACTTTCTCTGAACCTAAGGCAATAGGAGGGGAATAAAGACATTTATTATTTTTTTAAAGAAATAATTGTACTTAGGTACTTTATTTTAAAACAGCTCTTCTTTTTCCAATATGTCACTAGAGATGCTAAATAGATTCTAGATTTCTATAAAGCCACAATTTTATAGAACACTTAAGTGGCAATAGTTTGGCTAGCTTTACCATCAGCCTCAGAAAGGGCAATGGCTATTGATACATTATAAAGGTAAAAGTGGAAAGCAGCCTGGCATGCTGCTGTCTGTGCTGTTTTCATAGGGCAACTGTATCATTTTTCCCAGTGGAAAATAACAGGATGTCGCCTTGTAATTTTTTTACTGCTGTATAATAAAATATAGGCATAATAAATAGCATCTAAGCAAATAAAGCAGATTTGGACTGAATCCATTTTGCCTTCATCACTTGGTATAGTTCAGGCTTTTAAGTAGTTGTGTATCCTAAATTGGCTTAATTGGATTCAGGTGCATTTTACTTCGACTGCAGTGGAGAAAGATTTTATTTTTATTTGCTATTTAATATTTAAGTAATATTTTCAGTATACTTTTGTACTCTATTGTGCTGTTAACATTTTGTCCAGATTGCAGTCTAAATTGTGCTTTGATTAAATTAGTTGACCTCTTAAATTGTTATTACTGATGTTATTGTTACTATTATTCTTATCCCTAATGCTACTAATTAAATAGTTTCAAACCAAGAGTGTTGTACATTGTTAAGAATTTGCACATTTGGCTATCAGTGGCCTGGGAGCAGAAATAATATTTAATTCAGTTTAGTAACTGTTAGCTAGTCCAGCTCCCAGTTTACTGTGTTTTTTTTTTTTTTCATTTCATTGATTATTGAAGTTTTTACTTGAAATCTAAATGTATAAATAGGTTTGTTTTTTAAATGTATTTAAAATTTTAATCTATTTTAATAGAATAAAGGTTAAAGTTACAAGTTAAAAATGTAGGATTAATAGCATTTGCTTATTAGTAAAAAATTGCCAAGCATTAGAAGAAACACTTGATTCTGGGAGTGAAAAAATGATTTTAGCCAAATTTTTCAAACTTCTTATCTGCCACTCTCTCAGAAATACTTTATTCATATTTCATCTTGATTTTTGACTATAATAACATCGCATGCTATTCTTATAATAGCTACATAATAATCACATAAAGGATAGATGTAGGACTATGTTTTTTCTAAGGCATGATTTTTAGTTTTAAATACTATTCTGAAGGTATAATGACATATAAAACTTTATTTTCATTTACAGTTACATGTAAAGTTATATTTGAATACTTTATCTCATATGAATTTGAGAATTTAACTTTATTTGTTAATGGAAAAGTTGGTAAAAAAGTCATTTTAACTATTGTTTTTTTTTTATATCGCCTGAATGCATACTTCAAAGTAAATTGGTTATATTTAGTAACAATTCAAACTAAATTTAGTACCAATTAAATTTTTAAAACTACATTTTTATTAAAGTAAGTAATTTCTCTTGTATTATATTCTTTGACATGGTATTTTTAAAAATACTATTTCAGTTTGATAGACCTTACTTTATAAAGAGTTGTGTTAGTGGCTTTGAGGCAACATTCATTTTTGTTAAAAGGTCTAAAAATGAATATGCTTTTATTCTAAGGAGAACTAATTTAAAAAATTCTAGTGGACATTGTTTCAAAGGAGTGATATGAATCCCCCCCCCCCCCGCCTTTGGTGATGTGACATCAAAATAACTTAGAATATGGGTTTATATACTCTTTTTTTTTTACATACATATATAATATATAGAAACAAAATAGATATACTTAAAAGCAAAGTCCTTAAAATGAATGGGTAAAATACATACTAGTATATACATATCTTTTACTAAGGGCGTTAATTTTTAGTTGTCTATAATACCAGTGGAATTTGATCTTGTTCATTTATAATTAGTTTTAATTGTACATGAATAAAACTCCGGTTATGTAGAATCTTGTTTGGGGAGGGGATTCTTTGGGTAGAGAAAATTTTTGAAAAATTTGAGACAAATATTCATCCAATTAAGAATGGTGACACTCCAGGTATTTGACAGTTTGAATAAAACTATTTTTAAAGTTCTTTCTAGATGGTGTTAAGTTTTCCTCAGAGCTTTAAGTATTTGTGGTGGTTGTTACTCTGCCAGGATGCTTCCTCTGCTTCTTCTGGTTTCTATTTGTTAGCATTCTATACAAAATAAAGAATGACTAAGTCTTGATTGAGGGCCTCTGCGTGAGTCAAGTTCCTTGAGTTTTAGTACAGTGCAATCTTTTTTTTCTTTTTTGTAATATATTCCCTGATTTAGGTGTGTATGTTAGATTGATCTGATTTCTAGATGTTGGTTTAAGGGACTTATTATTGAGGAATACAAAGCACACCATTTTAAAGACCTCAGTACTGAAGGTTTTCTGCTTAAAACTTATACAAACTGAGAAATAAAGCTTCGTGCAATGAACTGCAGGTAATATAAGAATGGGACCAAAAAAAGGAGAAAGTAGAGTAGCAGTGCAATAGAAATCTGATAGTTGATATGTAAGCTAATTCCTTTAATCCTCTAGCTAGATTCTTTTATCTTTTTATTTCCTTTCTGGTTTTTGATCCCACACACTCGCACAGTTGGAACATCACCAAAAGACTTTGGCAGAGGTCACTTCTCAGAAGCTTTTAAAACTTTAGTTAGAATACATTTATTGATTTTTTTTTTTTTTTTTAATGACCAAAGGAATGAGGATTTTTGGAAAGGTTGATCTGAGATTCTGTGTCTGGCTTGGCAATCCAAACTCATACCTTTGAGAACACTTCATTAGATGCCAGGTTCTCATCTTTAGTAAAACTTAGGATTCTGACATTTTGGATTTCATTGGGATTGATATCAGCTGATAATTTGGCCTCTTAGAGATAGGAGATAAAAATCATGTTTCTAGAACCGAGTTCGAAACTGCATGAATATATAAAAACTAAGGAATTCCTTTTTGAAAATTCAATCATAAGTCTGTAGAAAATATTTAGTAAACTGTGTTGGCACAATAACTTGTTCTTAGGCAATTCTCTCCACATTTGTTTGAAATTAAACTGTTTTATTTGTCTAAATTAGCCATGAAGGGGAAGTACATTTTTGTGAACTAAAAACCTAATAATTAAGGATAAGGTAATGTTTAAAGAAAAATATCTTTTCATTTTTTAGCATTTCTACTTTAATGCATTTTTAAGTTTCTTGTTTAAATATGAACATTAAATAAAATATGACAAATTTTTCTACATTCATCATTCTGAGATTATCCTTATAGGAGTCAGGAAGTGTACTTTCTAAGTTATTCTGGTTGATAATGTCTTAGTACCCATATTTCATGTTATGTTCTAGTGTCAAAGGGAAGGAGATACAGAGAGATGTTTCAATGATATACTCTGAAAGGTGGAGATTATACATTGTGTTTCAAAATTATTTAAAGATAATTTAAATAGAAAATATCTTGAGTACATTCGAAGTGAATTAATTCATATGCAACCTTTCAAAAATACATCTATTAGAAAGACCAAGGTAACTATACATTTTTCTATAACCACCTAAAAAAACAAACGGACACATATGAGCTTTACACTTCATATCTAAAGAAGCAATAGTAATCAGTTTCACTTGGTTGAGGTATAATTTGAAAATTTTATATAATTTATGAGTTGTAGTTTTCTACTTTAACAGGAATTCTGAGACTACATTTTTCTTCCTAATTTCTCTATTTTGAAAAGTATTTTAAAATTTGCTATATTGTTACTGAGGTTGAAACAAGTGAACATTGTTCTATATAATCTTCTTAATTATACCTTAAATACTAAATTATCGTATTATATTTTCATTAGTTATAAAGCAAACTATTCAAATTATTTTAAACTTTTCTGTCAGAGAATATAAAATGTGTGTACTTTTTAACAATTATTAATTTATAATATAGGTATTAGGGTAGATTTCAGTGTATTTTATCGGAAAATGATTACTTAAAAGTATAGAGAGTAGGCACATTTATTGTAGATGGAAGAAGCTCGATGAATCCTATTATAATCCTATAATTATAGTTATGACATAACCATTTTTGAGGGGGAAAAATAGATTCAACTGAATGATTGATTTTTTAAATTGATAACTTGAAACATATTTCTCAAGCAGAAGAAAAGAAGAACATATGTTGTTGAGGAAATCTTTCTGGAAGCCCACTAAGTCTTTTTAGGGTTAGAGCAGTGGGCTGCTGAGTAATTGTAATATCTAACTGTTAAAGGAGAGCAGGAAGCTCCTCTGCCCCTAGCCATTAATTCATCTTGCCCCACAGATCTTTGTTATGAAGTCTTTTTCTAGGTATTGTTTCTAACCTTCAATGGTCACTTCTGTTGTATATTATTATTTCTCCCATCATAGGAAACATCTCATTTCCAATGTACTGCAAAATGCTACAACTCCTTCTGATGGCAAATTATTCACAGCAGGCCACATTTTATCCTTTATGCCATAGGGCAATAGCTACATAGATCCTTACATAGAAACAAACTAAACCATTTGTGAATCAGTCCTTGGCCAAGTCAAAGAAAGAGGTGCTTGTTGAATATATAAGCTTTGGGTAGTTTTGGATACTTTGAAGAGTATAATGTCCTTGCCTTTTAGTATCTTTATTAAGACTGAAAGAGTTCAGCAAAAAGAGATCCTTGGAAGAATTACCATTCAAATACGTTTTAACTAAATACTTGCTGAGAGAAGAGTTTTGGTGTCATAAATGCCATGCACTTCTGATTAATTAATTAGGACATTACCATTTCTGTGGCAATAGAAATAATCTCTTTGTAACTGAATCACAAACTAAAGGAAATAAGTAAAAGGCCAAATTTCTTATTTTGATTTTAAAAAGTAAAAGTTATTCTCTTTTAGGGCAAGAAATTTATATATCCTGCTTTAATCTTTGATGTTACATAGTAGCTGGTATATGGTAGACACTAATTAAGGGTTCTGTCCTTTCCTCTTTTTGCTTTCCATCTCCTGTCCTACTTTATCCTATTCTATTCTTTCCTATTCTATGCTATTGTATCCTATCCCATCCTATATTCTGTATGCAGGTAGGCAAACTGTCACCACCAGAGATTCTTTCCCTTATTTTTTATTTTAACATATTTTTCTGGCTTTATTGAAATATAATAGACAATTAGTTGCTCATATTTACATTATGCAATTCAATGTTTTTTTTCAATTAAGTTGGCATACAGAACTATACCAGTTTCAGTTGTACAGCATAGTGATCAGAGATCCACATAACTCACAAAGTGATCACCCCACTAAATCTAGAACCCCCTTTCTCCCTTACATATTTATTACATTATGAACCCTATTCCCCATGCTACACTCTGCATCTCCATGTCTATTCTGCAACTATCCATTTGTACTTCTTAATCTCTTTGCCTTTTTTTGCTGTTCCCCACAGCCTCTCTCACATCTAGTAGCCCTCAAAATATTTTCTGTATTTATGAATTTATTTCTACTTTTGCTGTTGTTGTTGATTTTGTTCTTTAGATTCCATGTGTACGTGAAATTATGCGAAATTTGTCTTTCTCTATCATTTTATTCAGCTCAATATCCTCGAGTCCAGAACAATATCATTGAGGTCCAATATCTTTTTCCATCCCCCTCCCTTTATTTAGTCTGTGTGTGTCTTTTAATCCAAAGTGAGTCTCTCGTAGGCAGCATGTGTAGGGGTTTTGTTTTCTTTTCCATTCAGCCACTCTATCTTTTTGTTGGAGCACTTAATTTTTTTTTCCATTTGAGGTACTTGGTAGGAATGTAATTATTACCATTTTTTATTCATGTTTTTTTCTTCTTAAAGAAGTTCCTCAAATGTTTCCTGTAATATTGGCATGGTGTTGATAAATTCCCTTAGCTTATTTTTTCTGGGAAGCTCTTTATCTTTGTCTGTTCTTTTACTCTAAATGATAGCTTTGCTGGATAAAATATTCTTGGTTGTAGATTCTGGGTTGTTATCACATCGAATATTTTATGCCAAGCTCTTCTGCCTTGCATAGTTTCTTTTGAGAAATCAGCTATCAGTCTTATGTGTGCTCCCTTATAGGTAACTAACATTTTTTTCTTGGTGCTTTTAACATTCTCTCTTTGTATTTAACCTTTGGCATTTTAATTATTTTTATTTATTTATTTATTTATTTATTTATTTATTTATTTATTTATTTATTTTTAGGCAAGGCAGCCCTTGGTTGACCTCACAGAGGAACTTATCAGCTTACAATCCCTTATTATTATTATTATTATTATTATTATTTTTATTTTTATTTATTTTTTTTTTTTGCCTACAGCACCTGGTTTTTCTAGGTGGTCTCACACCCAAGTACTAACCAGGCCTTACCCTGCTTAGCTTCCAAGATCAGACAGAATTGGGCTTGTTCAGGGTAGCATGCTGTAGACTGGCATTTTAATTACGATGTGTCTTGGTGTGGACCTCTTTGGGTTTCTTTTTTTTAGGACTCTCTGAGCTTCCTGAGGTCATATATCTATTTCCTTCACCAGGTAAGGGAAGTTTTCTATCATTATTTCTTTAAGTAGCTCTTTAATATCTTGTTTTCTTTTCAGTACTCCTTTGACACAGATAGTTTTACACTTAACAGTATCCCATAGGTTTCTTAAGTTATTATTATAGTCTTGGCTTCTTCTTCCTTGCCATTCTGATTAAGTGTCATTGGCTTCCCCATCCTCTATTGGTCATTTAATCCTCTTCTTTATCCACTCTGTTTATTCTCTATACTTTTCATCTCAGATAATGTGTTTTTCATTTCTAACTGGCTCCTTTTTATAATTTCCATATCCATTTTTATGTTTTTTTTTTTATCTCTTCACTAAAGTTCTCACACTTCCCATGAGTTTATTGAGCATTTTTATAACCAGTGTTTTGAACTCTGCATCTGTTAGATTACTTGACTCCATTATTTCTGGATCTCTGTTCTGGTCTCTCATATAATTTCTGCTTCTTTGTCTTCTCATTTTGTCTGCCTTTCCGTGTTTCTTTCTATGTACTAAGCAAAGCTCCTAAATATCCTGGTCTTATTAGTGTGGATTTATGAAGTCAATGTCTAGTGGCACAGTCTTGAGAGGGGTTCAGCTGCAGGCCAAATTTAGCCCCAGTCTATGCCCTTCTGGGGCCACCTGTTACGATTCAGCAAGCAATCTACAGATACTGTGCTTATAGTTGCCTCAAGAAGCTACCCTAGAAACTGAGGCCAGCTGCCACCAGTGTGAGTCTTGGAGCTGATTAGGCTCACCTGATTAGGCAAGGACACACTTGGATGTGGCTTGGGTGGGGCCATTAGTGGGGGAAGCAGAGTTTCAGGGAATCCTCTGGGCAGAGCATCTCTGTTATCCAGTTTGATAACATCTCAACTATGGTGGCACTTTGCACACGGTACGAAGAGGGCTCAACAAAGTAACAATGGATACTGTCAACACTTCTGTAAAGAGAGACCCTTACCTCTGACCCTCACTCCAACAACTCAGTGTCCCCCTGTGAGTCCATGGTGCACTGGAGCAGTTAGGCAAGAGCTGGTGCTTAGAGAGAGTTGGTCTGTCACCAGAAAAGTCCGCTTATAGACACCACCCCTTTAAGAAGAGCGTGCAGCTGTGGTTGCCGCAGCCTCTGTTTCACTCAGCCGCTTGGGCAGCTTTACGTCTTCGCCCTCTCCTACCTTCTACCATTGCAGGTCAATTAATTATTTCTCTCCCTCGTTGTAGTTCTTCTGTTCCTAGATTCCAGGCAACTTTAATTGATGTTTCCTCCTTGTTTTTGTCACAACTTTGTTCTAAGAGGGATGAACAGAGTCTCTATCATCTATGTCATTTTTTTCTCTCTCCTATTTTTAAAGTATTTTGATATTCATTTAAACAAAATGTAAGAAGTTCAGCCTTTTATAAGTAAAGTGTTGGGTAATACATAGATTAAGCTTTGAGGATTATTCTCTGTTTTGGATTATCTGCAGTTCTTTTTCCCTAATAATAAGCTATGAGTTTTCTATGTACCATATATTATTTATGAATTATGTAGTTTTAATGGCCGTTCTAAGAAAGTTACATATTTTGAGTAGGAGAAAGTTTTGAGTAAAGGTATTAAGGGCTAAAAAAGGTAAAGATTTTCATAACATAAATAATTAGTGGGAGGGTTTTCATTTTAACATGTGTCTTCTGATTAACATTCACCTTTGCTTCTTTTATTATTTCTTTCCTTTTGCTTAACTTGTATTTACATTTTTTTTAAACTTGCTTACGAAAGTGGCTTTGGTATTGATTCAAGAACGTTTTTCTTTTCTAATGAATGTTTAAAGCTATAAATTTGCCTTTAAGCAGTGCTTTAGCTGCATTCCATAAATTTTGATATGTCGTGCTTTAGTTTTGATTCAGTTCAAATTTTTTTTCTAATTTCTCTTATAATTTCTTCTTGATGCATAGGCTATTTAGCAGTGTTTATTCAAATTTCCGTTTATTTAGGGATTTTAAAAACTTATTATTCTTTTACTTTGAATGCAGTTCCATTTAGTTAGACAACTCACTCTTTATGATTTTAATCATTTTAAATTTATCAAGATTTTCTATTACATTTTAATTTAAAAAACGATTTGTTCTATGACGTAAAATCTAGTAGAGGGAGGAGATATGAGAACATTCCCAGGAAGAAATGCCACAGTATCCTCACTGTTATTACCAGTAAATTCACTTTTCTAGAATGAATAAATACTTCTTAATTTATTGTATGGCTATTCAGTTTCCATTTTCCTGAAACAATTGTTTTTGGCAATTGTTTTCAATTATTTTATTGATTTAAAAGTTGAACCGAAGTCACTCTTCTTCTCACAATGACTTCACAAACCACCACATGTGGAAAATATAGTATATTTAGAACTAAATTTTGCATTTTCAATTTAAAAAATACCAGGAGCTTCGAGATGTATTTGAGTTCAAATTGTTGAGGCTAATTTTATGGGAGGTTGACACTTTAGCATTGTATTAGTAAGATATTCAACGTCTAAATATAGAAAAGTGCAGAGAGCATTCTTGGTACAGAGGAGTGCATTAACAAGCCACTGTGTTTAGAACAATCTGAGAAGTCAGTCAGAAATCCAAGCTAATTGATGTGTAAATTCTATTTGGTAGAGTAGAATAGTGTCAAAAGGATGTTTGCATTAGAAAATAAAGTATTCATTCTATAAAGGGTCTTGAAAGCCAGATTCTATGGATAGCAATGGGGTGCTTTTATGTATTGCTGAGCAAAAATTAATCAGGAGAAAATTGAAGTTTTACATTACCTTACAAACAGTTGTCAAAATGATTCCAAAGGGGATAGAGTGGTACCGTAAGAATACCAAGCTGCTACTGTAATATACCAGATATAGTGGCCTGTGTTGACAATATGTAGTAGACAGAAGGCCAAATGTAGTGCAAAATGCCTTGGAATCTTGTCTTGAAACCATCAGTTGATAATCCTGATCATCTTTATAGTTGCAGCTTTTTAATCTGTAAATAGAAAATATTCCTTCTCTGCCTACCTCACATGGCTGTAAAGATTTTGGTATTAGAAATGAGATGAAAAACAAATCTGAACACCATGTAGAGATAATAATATGGTGGTACATGATGATAGGTATCAACAAGGAATGGATGTAGATGATACTTGAAGATAACCCATAGACAAGTAAATTGAGAGAGACTGAAAGAAGATAATTGGAAAAATAATTTTGAATATCATGAGCAAAATAATAATATTTGAAGGCCTAGGTAAACTTGTGGAGGTAGAATGTCATAAATGTAATTGTGTCTATTGCACTTTATCTCATATTTTATTATTGAAATCTTCTTAATAATTTGAAATTATTTGAAAGATAATAGATTTGAAAGCTATATCCTTTATTTTACAGATACTATAATTGTGGCACCTGATATTTAACTATGTAGCTCTAAAAATTATTTAAGGACTAACTCTTACAGATAAAGTTTCTCTTACAAAATTTTCTCTAATTAATTAAAATTAAAAAAAAATTCTTACTAATCTTTTAAGAAATATCAGTGTCATTTTATGATGCAAACCATCTATTAACTGACATCAGAATAATCTTTTAAAATTGTATTTGTACATGTAACCTTTTTATTGTTTCATGAAACTTTAAAGACAGTTCTGTAGGATATGTCGCATAACTTTGGAATTAATGACATACAAACAGTAAAATGAGTTTTTTTTTAACATTTTATTTTCCCCCTCTTTCTATCCTCCTCCCTTCTGATAACCATTAGTTTATTGACCATGTTTATGAGTCTCTGCTTATTTGTCCTGTTCATTTGTTGCTTGTAGGTTTATATCCCACATATGTAATATCATGTGATTTTCAACCTTTTCTGTTTGGCTTATTTCACTTAGTATGTTTATTTCAAGGTTCATCCATGTTGATGCAAATGTCTGTATTTCATCTCTTCTTATTGCTGAATAATATTCCATTGTATTTATGTACCACAGCTTCTTTAGCCAATCATCTATTGTAAGATATTTTTGTTACTTCTATGTCTTGGACACTCTGAATAATGCTGCTATGAACATCAGTGTGCAAATATCTTTTCAAATATGAGTTTTCAAGTTTTTGGGGTAAATACCCAGTAGAAAGATTGCTGGATCATATGGTATGTCGATTCTTAATTTTGTGAAGGAACCTCCATACCGCTTTCCTTACTGGCTGTACCAATTTGTCCTACCAGCAGTGTATGAGGGTTCTCGTTTCTCCCCATCCTCTCCAACATTTATTACTTATTCTGTGATTACAGCCATTATAATATAGGTGTGAGATGGTGTCTCATTGTGGTTTTGATTTGCATTTTCCTAATAGCTAACAATGTTGAACATCTTTTTATATATCTGTTGGCCCTTTGTATGTCCTCTAGGGAGAAGTATCTGGTCAGGTCCTCTGCCCATTTTTTGATTGCATTGTTTTTGTTGTTGTTGTTGTTATTGAGTTGTATGAGTTCTTTGTATATTTTAGATATTAGGCCCTTATTGGAAGTGTTGCTTGCAAATATATTTTCTCATTCAGATGGTCGTCTCTTTTTCTTGTTGACAGTTTCTTTTGATGAGCAGAAGTTTTTTAGTTTGATGTAGACCCATTTATTTAGTTTTGCTCTTAATTCCCTTGACTTTGAGGTCAAATTCATAAAATCTTCTTTAAGCCCAAGGTCCTTGAGTTTAGTTCCTATGCTTTCTTCTATGCATAAAATAAGTTTTTATCTTAATTCTTGGACTAATTTTTACTGAGATTTCCTAAAATCTCATTTAAATATCTGAATGTGAAGGAGAGGTACATTCTAATAATATTTAGTGTTATGGAATTCTGAGATGATTATTTCCTGAAAATTTTATTTTAATAATCTTTTCTGCCATTTATTATAAATATCCTCTTATCATATTTGGACAGTAATAACCATTATAATGCTATTTGAGAAACTTGAGGGTATAGATTCTAAATTTGAGCCATTTGTGTTCAAATTCTGACATTATTCCTCAGTGTCCCAGAATAGTTATTTGTAATGTAAAGAAGATAATGTGCATAACAATCTCAAAAGATTTTTGTAAAGAGTAAGTGATAATATAATAGAAGAGTTTAAATTCTTTAAAAACTTAAGGTTAAATGAGAATATAAGTGTTCAACAATAAAGTTCTTAAATTAAAAAATTGTTTTTAAAAATGAAAAATATAGTTTTTTTTTAAAAAAAAAATTCTGTTCTTACTTCTTATTGAGAATGCAAATGTAAACTTTCTGAGTGTTTTTTTTTTCTATTCAGTTCATTCCTGAGTACACAGCACCTAAAACAGTGCCTGACTACTAAGTACATATTTGATAATGAAATGAATACATAAATGCATGAGTGAATGAAGTTTCTCTATTTTTTAAACCTGCTATGTCAGGAGTAGAAAATTTTCCTTGAACTCTCAGGATATTTATTTTTTTAAAACAGTGAGTCAAACCTTATTGTTTATTTTATTCTCCAATTTTATGTCTTATATATGTGTTTGTTTATAAGGTTTTATCTAAAGTGTGCAATAATTTAAGTTTTAATTTTTAAATAAAGCAGCCTGTTATTTAAAACTAAAGTGTTTCCATCTAGTTCGCAAGAGTGAATTGCAGTACTAATTGCTTGTGAATTGCTTTTTATAGCATTTTGAACAGTAATGATAATATGAAAATATATTTGTTTTTCATGCAAAATACACCAAATTTTCATTTCCTCTGCTAGTGCTTTCTTTCAAAATATAATTCTAGTAACTCTTTTTTATAATCTCTTTTAGATCAAGTTTACTAATTAGACATTTATCTTATTACTTTGTACTGGTAGGACAGTATCACTTGATATGATATATTCTCCTGACTGGTTTTCTAGTCTTCCTATTGTCTACTTCCCTTTTCCCTTCCTGTGTTTTCACTCAGACCTGGCCTCTTGCTTCTTAAGAGGCTAAGTGACTCTCTCTAACTGGTTCTTTCTTTTTAATTGTCTACTAACACTAAAAGTCTTAAGTGGATATAATTGAGTGAAGCACTGAGATGTTGAATAGCCAAACTGTAAATTAAAGATTCTTGTGTTTTTTTTTTTTTGGTACAAAAAGAAAATCCAAAGGACCTGTAAAGATAACTATACAAACAAATTCAAAGACACAGAATGTTTCTTAATCTCAATTTATGTGAATCCAATATAGACACTTTTCAATAAATATTTTTAACAAAAAAAAGTCAATATTTTGTCTACCCAGTCAGCATTTTTGAGGCCCTATGAAGTGCTTAGTTTTTTAAAGAGGAGTAACGTAAACTGAAGTAGTCAGTTTCTTTTCTCAGGCAATTTACATTATATCTTAGGGGTCAGCAAAATAGAAAAATATGTAAAGAGGTATGGAAGTTTCAGGGAAGGTATCATTGTTTCTGTTTGTAGTGGAGTGGGTCTGGTGGTATCAGAGAGAACTTTGTGGAAATAAAAATGTTTGGATTTCAAAATATATATCCTAAATGGGAGGAAATTTTCTGAAGGGTAAAGATATTGGTAGGTGAGCCTGTGCTGTCATTAGCCATGAATGTTCACATATATAGACTATTTATAAGAATAGATATGCTTGTTCTTCAAAAACCAGAGAAAAATACCTCATGTAAACAACCAATAATTATTGATGGAAGATGCTAGATTTGTTGAAAGAATGGCTGTCCATGAAATTCTGGACGTTAATTAAAAACTTCCTTCACTTGCCTGTTTAAGTAGTCAAGCATGCCATTCAAATATAGACTTAGATTGAGCTTATGGTACAGAACCTCACTACTTGGCCAAATATAGGTGGACACTCATAGAAAAAATCTGGTAAGTTTTATTACTTTAAAAATTTTAAATCCTCAAACAAAATATAGTGGTTTTTAAAGTAAATACTTCCCACAAATATAAATATATAAAATATGTATGTATGTATGTATGCATGTTTATAATGGTAATCGATAGTGATTCTGTAAAGGAGAACTGAATTATAATTATATGCTAATCACTATCTGACCATATCTAATTTCTGATCCATTTGGAGACAAGACTCTAGAATAGATTATAAATTTTGTCATTGTTATGGATATACATGGTTAATTAACTCCTGCTAATAGCATGCCTCTAATAATAACATAATAAATAATAAGTATCATAATAATTAACTAATGCAGATGATTCTTGTATAAAGTACTTAGATACACTGGAAAGCTCAAAAATTGACATGACCAGTTGCAAAACCATCAGAAAACAATGAAATTTCCAAGAAAATACTTTGAAGGACATTATACTTTTTTTGTGTGTGTGTTAAATATCTTGCATGTTATTTTCTCAATAATAAAAGAAATAGAAAAGTATGATGATTTAAAGAAAACTAAGACAACACTCCATAAATGTACCACTTAAGTAAACTCATATTTTTATTTTTTTTCTTTCTAATATTTTTAAAATCTAAATTTGTTTAGATTATTATAATTGTCTCAAAGTATGTATATATAAGTGCACAAAGAGTGTGTGTATATGTGTGTATGATTAAGTAGCAAAATGTATTAAAGAGTTTCTCAGTTTTTTTTCTTAAAGCAGTTCTCTAACAATAAAAGTAATTAGACACATCCTTAGCTTGAAGTGCCTACTGCAAGAAATCAGAAAATTTATTGGGAATCTCAGAATATATTTTAAAAACTCATATGTTCTTTTAATTAAGAAAATATTTAAATTTCTTACATACCAAATTTATTACCATTTAGCAATGAACATTATAGAAAATTAGATCGTGGAGGAAAATGTGTCGCAGGGAAAGTGAATTTCTTTTTTTATACCAAGGTTTTTCTGCTATAGCCCAAACATTGTGTGGAAAAAAATACACTGGCAAACAATAAGACATATATCTATTCAAATAGTTCTACAACTATAACCATAAAAAGTATTTTTTTTCATCTTGTAATTAAACGTCTATTTATTGTTTTTTTTTTTTTACAGAAATGTTTAAAAGTTCAGTAAATTGGAGGAAAAAAACATGGATTTTTAGCAACTGAAGAGCAGTGTAAGGTAATTAGTAGATTATTGTTGCCAATCCATTTGTTAGTAATTTCAAAGTGTATTTAAAATATTTATATTCAATATAGTGTATTTTTGTGAGTATCATATTTGAAAATTTATCATGTTGTTTAATGAGTTACTAAAATGGAATGATATATTTTTGGAAAATAAATTGATATTTCTTGTGAACAAATATGTAACTAATATAGTTCAAAATATTTGCTGTTGTGAGGACATAAATACTGGCTAGATTAAAAATAAATGAACTACTAAAGATAATAATTTTGGTGGCTCTCTACCCCTTTGGAAAGGCAGATAGCTCTATTACCTTAAATATCTAATATTGAATAACTATTGAGTGGTTTTTCTTTTAATTGGTGCATGTATACTAACACAATCTATTACAGTCAATTTTGTTTAATTTATCCGATTTGTTCTCAATTACATATCCATGATGGTTAATGTAACTATTAGGAAATAAAATGTATTCATTTTATAGCTCCAAGCTGTTTAATATAAATTGTTTTCAGAAGTAATATTTTTATTTATCACAAATATATTTATGGTGTACAACATAAACGATCTCAAGGAAAATACCCTTGGGCCAGTACACATATGTGCATCATCTTCAGCAAATCATCTGAAAGCAAAATAGGCCTTTATAGTAATCAACCAACAATAAAATTGGAATTTCCTTTCTTTTTGAAGTTACTCAAGTTAATTTCTGTAAAGTGACTTTGTAATGTCTAGGATGTAAGTTAATATGCAGCCTAAAATTAGACATATTAGCTATATTATTTTCTTCATATTAAAATAATTAACATTCATTTTGAATTACTGATATAATTGGTGTGTATTATAAATTATTATCAATCTATTTTCAAAGATTTTCTAGTTTACTTTTTTCTCTAAGATTCTGATTGACTTAGACTATAAACACATTGCACTTGCCTTTGTAGGCACTAAATTTTCTGATTGATATTCCTTTTTTTTTAAATTTTACCTTTGTCACTGCTTTCTTTTCAACATTCATTCACAATGAAAACAATTAATATTATTACTGTTTTTTAGTGTAGATATGATTGATTTTACTTTATTTGTATTTATTAGCTTATTTATACCTTAACATACATTTTCAGACATTCTGTTTCTGACTTGAATATTATTTTTTTCAATACTTAGTGATATAAATAAGTTAAATTAATAAAAACAGGCTGATTTATTCTTTCTTTCTTTCTTCCTTTATTTTTTTTTCTTCTCTTCATCTCTTCTTTTTTCATCTCTTCTAATCTCTTCTCCTCTTTTTCTTTTTTTCTCTTTTTTTTTATAAGCCAAGCAAAACAGATATGCTTGCTCTGAAGAATATAAATGATGGTGAGAAATTGAAACTTTATGTAAATAATTATATATATATATATATAATATGTATATATTATATATGTATATATATGTGTGTGTGTGTATATATATATATATATATATATATATATATATATATATATATATGAGTCAATGACAAACTGCTAAAAACACAAAGGTTGGGAAGAAGCAGGTCATGTTAGGTAGAGGATATTGAAATCTTCATGAAAGCTGTGAAATTCATTGAGGAGTTGTTGAGACAGGGAAGGTGAGGTCATGCATTCCAGGCCAATAGAAGAGCTTATATAGAAGAGCATATATAGGAGCAAGGGATGGCCATTCAAGAATCAATATTTCTAGTGTGGCTAAAGGATTAGCTACATGTGGTTAGACAATGTTAAGTGATGGGTTTGGAAAAGTAGATTTGGAACAATCCATGAAATATCAGTTTTGCCATACTAAAGCTTAATTTTCCAGCCTGATGTCTCAAGTGCATAATGGTATTCAGGGGGTTATGAGAAGAAAATTTCCAAACCTCCCCTGATACTTATTTTCATTAAGAAAATAAAAAATACTTAAAACCTCATAATATTTAATGCAATGATTACTTCAGGCCCCCAAATATGAAGTTTCTGGAGGAATCATAGGTATTTTTATAGTGTCAAATAATTGACAGGGTTTACTTTCTTGGTTTTTAATTGATATAATTTGTATACTATAAATGCACCCTTTTAAAAAGTGTACAATTCAGTACACTTTAGTATGTCTGCAAAGTTGTGCAACTATCACTATTATCTAATCTAGAACATTTTTCATCATTCTTAAAAGAAAACTTCCCCCTTCTCCACCCTTGGAAACCTATAATATACTTTCTGCCTCTGTGAATTTATTATGAAATGGAATTGTACAGTATGTGGCCTTTTGTATCAGGTTTTTTCTCTTAACATAATGTTTCCAAGTTTCACCCTTGTTGATGAATCGGTATTTAATTTCTTTTCATGTCTGAATAACATTCCATTATATGGATATATCACATTTTGTTTATCCATTCATTAGTTGGTGGACATTTGTGTTTTTTACACTTTTGGATATTATGAATAATGCTGTTATAAATATTTATCTACAAATTTTTGTGTAGTTATATATATTCATTTCTTTTGGACACGTACATGGGGTGGAATTGCTGGATCATATAGTAACTATATTTTACCTTTTGAGAAATTTCAAAAGTATTTTATAAAGTGGCTACACCGTTTTACATTTCCACCAGAAATGTATGAGTGTTCCTGTGTCACTATATTCTTTTCAAATGTTATTATCATCTGTCATTTTGATTATAGCCATTCTAATGGATGTCAAGTGGTATCTCATTGGATTTTGATGGCAGTATTTGTTTTTAAGAGTATTTTAGTGTATTGATGTTACATATGTTTGGATAAGTGCATTAATGGAATTGTTGTCAGTTTTAACCAGACTAGTCATATTTAGACAATTGATCTTATAAAGTATTAAATAAAAATTATAAAATCAAGATTGTTGATTTGTATATGTATTAATGAAATAATTTTTTAATGACAGCTGAAATCTCACCAACTCCTATTATAGAATATTTTTCAGATTTACTATAGGACATAAACATTGATAATCTCAGATTTAAGGAGCTATCTTAAAACTTAAAATAATCAAGATTGTGAAATAGGCTTTGTCTTTCATATCATAAGTAATTAAACTTGCCCAAAGACATATTTTGTCTTGAAGTTTAAGTTAATGATTGTACACAGCAACAAGAATAGCAAAACTCTTAATAACAACATCTGGATCACAAATGCAAACTTCGCTAGGTTTTTCAACAGTGTTTAACGTCAATTGAGTCATTTACAGATTTCTACTGAATTTATGATAAATCATTGGACACACCCTAGTCCTTCCTGTTGTGAACATGGCTGAGATCATGCAAGAATAATTATATGAAAACATATAAAAATGTATTACTTTGTCAGCAAATACTGTTGGGTGATGATGTGAAGAACATTGCTTTAATCAAAAAAAAAGTGTCAGAACAAATTTTGTAATATGAGAGATTCACTTTACATTTGGACAAAATATACACATTTCTAATATGTGTCAATTTAAGATACTTGCTAGATTTTTTTTAATATTAGTTTTATTGGTGTAAAATTTATGTATAGTAAATTCTCTCTTTTTATGCAGAATTGTGTTTCCACAAACACATCAAGTTGTGTAAGTACCACAAAAATCAAGATATGAAACGTATCCATCACCTTCAGAAGTCCTCTCATGCCCCTTTGTCATCTGCACTTCCCACTGCACTCTCAGCTTTGAGAACCTCAAATTTTATTTTAATAGTAAGATACAAAAAAATCTGACACAAAGAAAAGAGGTCAGGATTAGAAGATAGACTCGAAATACAACCTTAGAGGTGTATAGGCCTCCCTGTGCTTCAACTTCCTCATCGATAATATGCAGTTAAGAAAATTACCTGCCACTAGGCATTTGGAGTAGAGTTTGGCATATATCTAAGCACTATGTATTTGTAAAATAAACAATCATTTTTTGAACCTTAAAGGAAAGATGTACTGGAGCAATATTATTTTCCGCAATAAATGATTTCTTTGAATGTATTTAACACAGTGTCAAACTATTTTTAAAATCATAAAGCCTATTCAGAAATATCACTCTCAAAAAAGTGTTCTTAATAGATCCATTTTTCCAATTTCTTAAGCATAAATCCTTAAAGTAATTGTTTAATTTTCTTTTGCACATATTACAAATCCATCAGCATATTCAGTCTACTTCTGAGAACCTTGTTGGCTACTAACTTGGTCCAAATCACAAACCCCTCGTGCCTAGGGAACTACAACAGCCTTCATCTTTTCTTGCTCCACTGTTTTCACTGTATAGTGCTCAGAGACCAGTTCTATCTTCTGCCTTCTCTGAACATCCTATAAAATTGAAACTGCCTGGGGGTAACCTCTGCCTTCTTCTGCTTTATTTTTCTCCAGATCACATATTACCACATAACATACGATTACATTTATTATCTCTTGTCCTTAGGTAATATATTGTAAACATTTACCTTATAGTATCCTTTTAATTTCTATTTTTATATTTCTTTTATATCATACCATTGGCCTTGCTCATGGATTTGGGTATTAGAAAAGATAACTGGAGGTATGTGGGTGATTACGAGACTCAAGGCAGGAGGATTATCCGGGAAGTATTTGCAATAATTCAGGTCTAATGAAGATCTGGCTTTAGGCAACAACATTGAGGATTGAGAAGTAGTAGCATATTTAGACTATTTAGAAAGTAAATTTCACAGATCTGAGTGACTGATTACATTTGAGTAGTGAGAATTGAAGTCTCAGTGAGATAAATCAGGTTTAAAACTGGTAACCCAATGGCTGGTGACACCATTTACTGAGTTTTTAGGAAGAGGAGCTGTGTGTGTGTGTGTGTGTGTGTGTGTGTGTGTGTGTGTGTATGCTTTAACAGAAAAAAATTTTCATAGAAATAATATCCAGAGCTAAGTGTTAATTTTTATTTCTATGTAGGAGTGATCTCTACAATTATAACATTTCAAAGAGGTCTTACTTTTTTACCCAATATTTATAAAAATTTTTATATATTTTTGCTATGAAATTATATTTTCTAATTAATTTCTAAAATACAGTCAGAAAGTATAGGATGTAAAAACTGGCCATGGGCAGAGTAAAAGCACATTAATTATTCAGACAGTTATCCCTGCTTATTCTGTTCTTGGCGATATAGTGGCTGTCAGAATCTGTCAGCTGCATAGTTAGTGCCCTTCAGAATTTACATGCATAAATGGTGACCTTTGGAAATTTTGCATAATGATAAGTCTGGCATACGAATGATAGCTGCCACTTAGTTGAGCAAAGCAAAGTTGTGCCACTGCTTAAACCACGGACTGGGCCATGGACAGCAAATGGAGTATATACAAAACAATTATACTTTTTCCACCAAAACAAAAATAAAACCTATTTTAATAGTGTTTTACAATGACTAAAGACATTATAACCAATTACTGAATAACCTTAAGTCAGTATTTTTGGTGTGTATAACTTTCACTGAAGGTTTCTGTTAAAAAATTTTGTTTTAAAATGACTAAATTTTATAATTTAACCATTTAATAAATGTTTATTATATTTTATATTATAAAATGTATATTCATTACAGAAAATTTAGAAAATATTACTGGGAGTATATTAATATTACTTATAATCCCACACCCAGAAGAAATATTGTTTTAGTGTAAATTTTTATTTTTAAGTAAACAAATAAACATATTTATAGATTAATAATATGTGCAAGTACCTTATATTAGCATCATACTATACTCTTCATAAATACTACTGAAACAAGGATATATTTATATAATTCTATTTTTACATAAGTGATTATTTCATTGAGTATCTATTTAGCAGTAGTATTGGGTCCAACTGTATGACTCTTTTTAAAGCTTTTGATACGTACTGTTAAAATTTTATTTTAAGTTTTATTTCCATAAACTATCACTTTACCTGTATCCTCACCTTCTTCTTTTAATAAATTTTAAGTGCTGTATTTTAAATGTATGCTAAGCTTGCCATTTAGGAACTGTCTTATTAAAACTAAAGCAGAAAATCATTTTCAATTTGAAAAATCTATTTTTCTTTTATTATTGTTACAAATTTTAATTTTCTTGTGTAGTAGAATGTTCCTCAGCTGTCAACATAAACCTAAAATATTCATATTTCGGAATAGTGCTGAATACTTGGAATAAAAGCAAAAATAATAAAAACAATTTAAAACCTTTGAGTATTAAAAATAATTATACATTAATTGTATATAGGACAGACTGTCAGAGCAAACAAAGTTTATTGTAACCTCTTGTGGTTTTTTTAGTACATCTTTACTCATTTTAAACACCCATGTCTTTTTCTTGCTTTGGCAAACTAGTGACCATCATAATTTTGAGATCAACCAGAAATCCTTTAGTTTTTTATTTTGGAAATACCTGAACTTCTTCTTTAATTCAGGTACTTTGAAGATAAAACAAAAAGACTAATTGAGAATAAACACTATGAATGTATATACAATTTTGCCGATATAATAGTTAACCTTGAGTTTAGGTGATGTGTAGGAAGTATACAAGTCCAGTCGAAACTCTAAAATGATTGTTGTGTTCACTTTCCATTACTTCTTATATTTTTGGATAAATCCTGAACCAACAGTGGCCCAGACAGAATTTTGTGTCCTGATTCTTGTTCTAACCAGATCCTCTTTATTTTAAACTGTCTTCTGTTACCTCTAATTCATAGCATTGGAAAATTATTATTATGGTTCAAAAAAAACCTTTTCATTTTCATCTAAATTAGGGATGCTCTTTCAATAGAAATCTGCCCTAGGCTATAAATATTTATTGATTGGCATTTTGTGCCACAACTGAAAGCTAAAAGCAATTTATTATTGGCTATTATTTTTTGTCATTCTTGTTAGAGAGGAATTTATGATTTTTTTAAATTGAGTATCCACATTTATTTATTTTTATTGAGTACATTTCTTTAAAATCACCCATTGTAAATGTTTGAGGAATTTTAACGTAACATATATACTCACATAATTATATCTGTCTATATGTCTATCTACCTGGCTGTCAATCTGTATTTATAGTTTGTTTTGTTTTGTTTTCTGTGTACAATTCTGAGATGTAAAACTTGTTAAGAATTGTGTTTTACCCACAAGTAGGGTATCGAGTACTTTTATCATATAAAAATTTCTTCATGGTGCCCCTTTGTAATTATTCCTTGCCTAACCCCTAGCAACCATTATCTGTTCTTTATTCCTATATTTTTAACTTTTTTAGAATGTCCTATAAATGAATCATACAGTACATATCCTTTTGAGACTAACTTCTTTCACTCATCATAATGCCTTTGAGATTTATTCTTGTTTTTTGAGTATATCAGCAATTCATCTTTTTTGTTGAGCATTGTTCCATTTTGTGACTATTTCACAGTTTGTTTATCCATCTACCTGATGAAGAACATTTGTGTTGTTTTTAATCTTTGGTGATAATAAAGTTGCTATAAATATCCACATGCAGTGTGTGTGTGTGTGTGTGTGTGTGTGTGTGTGTGTGTGTGTGTGTATGCATGCATGTATGCACGTGCACAAATGTGTGCACATCATTTTTTTATTTCTCTATGGTAAATACCCATGAGTTGGATTGCTAGGTCATATGGTAAGTGTGTTTATTGAGTTTTTATTATTTTTATGTTTTATTTATATTATTGGATTTTGTTCCTGTTTCTATTTTATTTTTGTTATTATTTAAATAGGTGTTTTACAAAAAACATTAATTTTCTTCAAGTGCTGAGTTAAATTGTTATTTTTTTAACGCTAGCCTGACTATGGTAGGTCTTGCTTTTATTGGTCTCTGAATTGAGACAGGAAAAAATGCATTATCCAAGTTGAAAATGCTGCTTTTATGATTTTTTTCTTTCGTGATTATTTTTCACTTTTTAGAAGAAATGTATCTTGATTCCTTTAGCAAATGATTCTAACACAACCAACCTCAGGAACTACAGTTTAACTGTTTCTGCACTGGTTGTAATATTTAGTTGTTTTATTCTAACTAAAGCTCACATGCTTTTCACATAAAAAAAGTTCCTTACTGAAACATATTTTACATGTAATAAATGTGATCATCTAGCATCCAATATGCAGCAGATTAAGTTTACCATATTATTAAAGAATAGACAAATTGAAAACTGCATATTAATCTGACATTGTATATTAAGGATAGAGGCCAAGTAATCATCAGAAGTTATAAAAAAATTATTAAATATAGAAGGGTGAATCTAGTATATATCAGAATAAAGTTTCCGTATGTATCTAAGAGACTCTGATCTATAAAAATTTTACAGGTGTGATTTTTATTAGGACGCACTCTGGGTCATGTTACCTTCACTCTGGTCCTGGTCTTGCTGTTAACGTGCTATGAGACCCAGGGTACATCACATAATCTCTCTGGGTTGTAGAATTCTCATTTGTCCAATTAGTGAGGGCAGCACTGGATTATCCATAAAGAACATTCTTGCTCTTAAAAAACAGAGGATGCTGCAATTCTGTGATGATCTT
The DNA here is from genome assembly GCA_004027375.1 of Macroglossus sobrinus. Lineage (NCBI taxonomy): Eukaryota > Metazoa > Chordata > Mammalia > Chiroptera > Pteropodidae > Macroglossus > Macroglossus sobrinus. The sequence goes on along the minus strand of PVKZ01002648.1, from coordinate 110,234 downwards.
GGGTCATCGAGAAGAAAAAGTTAGTTTGTATGTGTGTTTAACATACTTTGTTAGAAAGCAATACATTTTAAAAGACTTCTAAAAATATTTATAATTTTGAAAAACAGTTTGGTGTTTCGAAATAAATATTATTGATTTCCCTAATTTTTTCAAAAGTTTAAGAATTTGAAAAATTCTGGATTTTAAAAATTATTAAATATGTGGGTAAGTGTAAAATCATATCTCAATTTATTAGTATAAGATTTTATTGAGAATTGTATTTTAATTTTTTTAGAATTTCTGTCAATAAAATTTAGTTAGTACATTTTAATTATAAAACATAAGCTTTGTAATAAATTATTTTTTAGAATGAATATGCATTTTTCTAAACAATTTCAAGCTTATACACTCACAAGAAGAGGAGATTGATTAAAAACATCACCTTTGGTTACATTTGCTTAATGCAACTAATAATATGACTTTATTAAGTAACATATTTCAAAGGTTAAGAAATGTCATCATAAATCTTGAAGAGAAATGAAGATTAAAACACAGTAATTTTAATTTACTTAAAAATCATATATTTAGTACATATTATTTTAGTGTCATGTGTGTCTGAGACCTCTGCTATGTTCTGGAGTGATAATGATATTCTGACCTAGAGAAAAAACCTAGCTAGGGATATAGAACGTGTATAACTATCTATATTATAATTTGTTGAGTACTATAAGAAAAAGGGAGTAATTAATTCAGAATAAAAGGTCTTGGGAAAGCTTCACAGAAGTGGTAGTATGTGAGAAGAATTTTATTACTATAAAAGAGAAACTAGGCAAGGACAAAATGTTTATTAGAGAATAATGTATAATCTATACTGGGGGGTAATACTTTTCCTCAGTGATAAGAAGAAATTTAAAGACATGTTAAGAGACCCTTTTTACATTACTATCTATTTAGTTGAGACCTAATTACATAAATATTATGATACTGTTTTTTTTAAAGAACAACTCTTGGATGTGTGACAGATGCAGTATATTAAAGATAAGTTAAGACAATCAGATAAAAATATGAAATAGGAGGCTAGAATAGCTACAGTATTCTGTGAACTATTCACAAACACCAGTGCTCTCAGCACTGATGAAAGTTGAAATGATGAGCTACCTTCATTGCGCTTTTACATAAACCCTTGAAATATACTTTTAGAACTTATTTGGCCTAGGAGGACTACATATTTCTTCTTTAAAACATTTTAAATTTTACATTTAAGTATCTTTTCCAATCTATATAATGTAATATATGCATTTTTTACTTGAGCCCTAAGATATGTTAGTGGAAGAGAATTTATTTGCTTAAGAAAAAACAAAGAAATAAATTGGATTTCTTGGTTTGTCTAAGTGCTGCCTTCAATGTTCTGAGAACAATAATGCAATTAACTAAAATGTTTATTCACAAAATTTAATTCCTGGGGAGTATTTTCTCAAATTGCCTCTTACAAGTATAATGAAAGCAAGTAATTGTTTGCTGTCTTTGTTGCCAAAATTTGTGAATGGCTAGATTTTTATAAAACTTGGTGGTAATGCATGTATAATCATGTAATCTCTCTATCATAAATTTCAATGAAGAAATTGAATTTTGTAGACAAACAGTTTTTGTTATATTGTGTCTCAGTATTCTCAGCCAAGAGTGAAGAAATCCTTGGTGTTATTAATTATTCCACAAACGAAGTTTATAATAGATTTCTTTTTCATTTCAATTTAATTTCATCCCTGATTTAATATACTAAATTAGCAATATTTTTGGATTGTTAGTTTATGGATAATCTAGTGATAAGTACTTGAAATAAAAGTTTTATGTTTATTTCAGGCATATATAAATATCCAAAGGAATGCTTCTGATCACTGTATACAGTAAATATTATAGCAGGAATTCCCTCAGATATCAACTTTGAAAAGTATTGTTAGTAGGAAAAGAGTGATGGGAGTGTATTAAAAAAACTTTTGCTATATATATAGCTTCTGAAAAGTTGTCCAAAACTAATCTTTTGGGCAAAAGATTATACAGATCATTTTTAACAACTTGGCTTTCCTGTATTTTTTTATTTCAGGTACTTTTTACCTTAACTGGACTATTTCTTAGCTGTAGTTATAACATACTATTAGTTAATACTATACAATAAATAAACAAAAATAGGGTTATTATATGTTATAAATAATTTCAGCAAAATATCACAACAAATTAAAGTTTTCATTTAAAAATGGCCAGGTGTAACCCATTTAAAATAGATAAGAAAATTTTAAGATAGCTGAAAAAGTTTTAACTAGCATGGACTTCAATAGAATGCCAAGTAATAAATTTAAAGTAAAACAATTTGAAAAACATCAATATGGAGAGGAATAGCTCGACCGTTAGTTTAGAAAGAGCAGCACTAATAGGTTTTTTATCCCATCTTCTGATAGTGTACATTGTGCTAATGCTAAGAGACAAATGAGGAATAATGAATTAATGGTCCACACCAAACTATATTCACCGTAAATTGAACACCACATCTGAATTGTGATCATTTTCAAATTGCATTTACTGCAATTCATTTTTAGATAAGAGGGGAGGGGTTTATTTGTGAAGTGCTGCCTACAGTATGCCTTTCATCCAGATGCTTTTCATATTTTCTGTGCATATATGATATCTAGCAAAAATTTTTTTAGCTTTAGCTATAGCAGAACGTGAACTTATAACAATTTATAATCAATGAAAAAACATTAATTTTTCTCATTATATATTCATGTTTAAAAATTTAGAGTGAAAACTGAATTATAACACTCAATTATGAATTATATTTCTGACATTAATGATGACAAAGTCCATAATTTAAAGTAAAAACAAATTATTTCCTAGCTTTTATAATGCCCTAGATGAATCAGCGTTGGTATTTTTTAACTTTTATGGGAATGTACATATATGAAGTTACATTAAAAGACACTTTTTATATTAATATTGAAGGAGAGATTCTTATTTTGAGCTACAGTTGAAAATTCTGCCACCTTGACTCATTTGAACTGAGTTCTTGAGCATTTCATCATTTAAAGGGCTTTACTCTCTGACAGCATATGGGATAGAATGTATAAAAATGAAGAGTAGTCAGCATACCTCTGGCTTTCCCAATCACTGCCTTTTCTAACACATTCAAATTTTACACATTAAGGAAGAAAACTCTTTGTTTTTTAAATATACAATGTAGTTACTATAAATTTACTATAAATTTATTTTTCAGCTAATATATTAGTTTATATATTTGTACTATTTACATATATTTATGTAGTGCTTTGCCTGTCCTTTTTGATACTGCTCACATTCAAATTCACATCACTTAGGATCTATTATGTCCCAGGCACTATGAAAAATATTTTCATGTAATTATCTATTAACCTAGTAAGGGAGATAGTATTTTACTACTGAGAAGAATGAAAATTTGAAATGGTAGAATAAAGTTGTATATTTCATTATTAGTTTTCAATATAAACTAATTTAAAACTCTAAAATATATAATAACAATAATACTGCAGTTTCTATGAATTCACATTTATAGAAAATGTCATCAAATCAGTGTATTATCATTCAGCAATTATTATGGAATTATATAAAGTTAGGACTTTTAAACAATGAAATTTCCTTGTCTATTAATATAGTCTTTCTTCCTGTTACAATTTTACCTTGTTATTCTAAGAAGCTTTTTGAATTTCAAATAATTTTACAAAAGGAATTAAGGAATAGGACAGACATGACTGAAGCAGAGACTCCATTTCTCTGGTCTAGTCAGTATTAAAAACAAATAGTCAAAAAGAAATCCAAAGTGAAATGGAGCAAATATAGTGATATTAAAATATTAAAGCACATGATAGTCAGAGGTCTTGCTTTTAAAACTTCTTCAGAAACCACCTTAATTCTCCACAGAATTATGAATTTCACAACATCTTTCTACCTCTCAATTCCTCTTTAGCTATGTTGTCTATTTCCTCATCAACTCATCCTCCTTTTGTACCACAGAGCTAGAACACCAGTGTTTCTCAGATGCTGGCTGAGACTAGTCCTGTTGCTCCCTTCTATTTTCTAAGTGCTACATATGAGTGCCTATCTTGGGAAAATTAGAATAATCACAGAAGTTGTTAATCTGAAAAAAAAAATGTTGAAAACTGTAACTAATCTTTTCTGGCTCCTGAGAGGGTATACTGAGTCTCTTTAAGAATCATTTTTTTTTTCTTAGAAGAGATTTTAAGTTTATATTAAAGATTCTACTTTTCTGTATTTTACTCCAAAGATAGTTTAAATGTATAGCTGTAGAAATAGAATGAGTGAGTAAGTCAGTCAGTGGAGAGCCGTAACAGGTAAGTAAATCTGGACTTTGTAAGTAGATACTTTGTTGAAATTTCTGGAATGAATCAGTCTTCATATTATTTTATAAGTCTTTTTTATTACACCCAGCAGGCTAGCTCTGTGAAATAATAAAGTGATGTTAATTTTGATTTATTTTTCCTTGTGAAAAACATCATTAAACAATGTTTCACTGAAAGTGCAATCCTAGAAATGTGTCAGTGTCCAAGAATTAAAATGAAGAAAAGTTGAATGTGATAAAACAATTTATTAAATAAGAAAACAGCCTTTGTAACTCTAAAGATAGATACTATAATGATTTTAGCTTCCAATTTTGATAGATTGAAAATATAAATTTTACTAGACTTTTTATTAAATATCATGGGTGAGAATTATTAGCCTCTGTAAATGTACTGACATTAAATGACATGACAATTCAACTTGAAAAATCTATTTTTTCATTGAGATAAATTATCTTCTTTTTTATCTATAAACACTTAAAACATGGCAAAGAATTCCATGCATAGTCTTCATCCAGTTTAATCTATGTTAATCCTATCTGTCAACCTTAATCTAGTTCATTATTACTTACTAAAATAATGCCTTCTTTTATGCCTTTTCTGGCTTGTATAGATTTGTCAATCACTTCACCTTTGTGACTTCTCTGTATTATTATCCACTGACTCCATTTAAGAAGCCTCTGGTACAGAACACCATATTTTAAAAAACATGTTTGCCGTTCTTAGTATTCTCCTGAATATGAATTAGCATATTCAAAGGATCTTTCAAAAGCTAATATTTATTTCAAAATGGAATAATGTCTGATGTAGAGAACATATAAATAAAGAAATCCTCTTTTCTTATTCTTTTTCCCTTCAACGAGTGGTTCCCCTCTATACTCACAGACACACACACACACACGCACACCAGTCCTTTTCTCTCTTTCATTCTTTCTTACAGAAAAGGAAAGAATCACTTATAGTAGAGTACTTTATGTACATATTCTAATTAGAAATAAAAATTATAAATGGAGCAGTTATACGACGAGACAATCCTTCACTTGTAAGTAGAAAGTATATGGAAATAAAATTGTCCAGAGTCACATGTTACTTAAAATTATTATTTACTCAAATGTCAGAATAGTATTTGAAGTAAAAATTGCTTACTTTAGCTAATAGTCAGATCTTTACTAAAAGATAAATAACATTAAATGGGCTATGTGGAAAAATAGAGATTTTGTAAAAATATTTTCACAGTAGGAATTAATATTAATTAGTAAAAGTTACTGCTGAATAGTTTAGCAATGATTTTGAAAGTGTGTTTTATGACTAAAGATGTAATCATAACAAACAGGTTATTTTCAGTGTGAACTCAAATATTTAAATTACATAAGTCAAATTACACAGCAATATATAACAAAATTATTAATTTACCCCTATTTTATCTTTTGGATCAATTCTATTAATTTTTAAGATCAATTTTACAAATATCTATACACTTTATATTTTAAGGTGTGTAGGTTGTTAAATAAAAGTAGAAAAAGGTATGAACTAATAAGAGAAGTGTCACTCTTTTATAATGAATGAATAAAAATGTTAAATGAATACTTAAAACTACTAGTACTGGTTCAAGTACTAAACATATTAAGTATATCATTTAACTACTCTGAGCCTCAGTACTACCCTAAATTTTAAGAGTATTGGACTTAATGACAAATGTATCTTCTTGAGTCTAAATGTTTAATATTTAAAATATCCCCTTACTTTATAAATTTAAACAGTTCCTTTGGGATTTTAGGAGTGGAGAGAAATGTCATTCATCCTTGCTCTAGTATATGATAAGGTAGGCAGGAAGCTCAGTTGGAATGACAGAGTATAATTTCCAAATTTAAAATGTTGTTGTAACTAATGTAATAAATTTGTACTTAGTTATAAGTAGAGCCGATGAGAAGCAGGGCACATGATCAGTGCAAGTGAGCCCCTGAGACAATATAATTTTCTGCAAATCAAAATAATCAATGAGAGATAATATATTTCTTTAATGGAATACTGAGAATTTATCAGCTTCTATTAGAGTGTTCATTAAAAGAAAGAAAGGAAAAAGATCCAGTTGAATTTTTAAATCTCAGTTTAAAAGATTTTGCATATGTTGTGTCTTAATTAACATACCTAGAAGGGTTAATTTCATGTTGAAGAGAACAGTGTAATAATTATAAAAATGAGTATAATTATTACAAGTGGATCCGAGGAATTAAAATATCATATAGTTTCATTTATTAGCCTAGTATACTAGACGATTAAAAGAAGCTTTTGCTCCAGTTGAATAGACAAATGAAATATAGAATAATAATTTTTTAAAAATTATATAAACAGAAGAAAATATACATTTTCTAGAGAAGACTGGAAAGTCAATTAGAAATAATTCCTCTGTTTAAACCCAGCATTTTATAAAGAGATCCATCACTATATATTGTTCATGAGATTCCCTGTGAATAACTGGCAATGTGAGGCTATAGTAGTCAGAGACCTTTATTCCTTCCAAACCAGTTATTGTGCTGCTAATTAGAAATGGATATTGGTGGTAGTGGAAATGAGGGAGACTATCAATGTTACTTTGTGTTAAACTTTAATCACACAAGTTAGGACATTCAGAATTATGGTTTCCATGGTAACCACAACACTGAGCTCTGTGTGAAGGCATTACAGTGGGGATCTTTGATTAAAAGAAAGTAAACCAGAAGTGAAACAAAATGCTCCATACGTGAAGCTAAAGTTACCAAAAAAAAAAAAAAAGTCCAGCTTCCTTGTCCTTAATTATATTTGCTTAATAGTATGTTATGTGCTTGTGCAGTACACTGAAAGTCTGTTGTAATTCTCATGTGGCTGCTGTGTTTTCATTAGGTTTTAAATGATTATAGTACCTTTTGCATTTTTAAAATATAGTATTTTTATTTTAAAAATATCTGTACAATTTGACTTTAGAGAAATAAAGAAAATTCATGTAGAAGAGGATTTTTTTCTTACTGATTTTTTTGAATATGTAAATAGAATTATTGTACTGGACTTTTGCTTATGAACTTTCATTTTGAATATTTGGGTTAAGACAGACATTTAAAGTTCTATTTTTATTAACTTAATTTTTATCATCAACTTGAAAAGAATCCCAAGCAAGAAATAAGATTAATTCAGGACATGGAGATCACTAGGTCTGTAAAAAGATTGTAATAGTAAAGTGTAGTTGGAAACACTGAGTAGTAAAAATAAAAATAAAATGTATTTGTAGAAGATTTATTTTTGAAGAATACATTTTAGTCAAGAACGGAGATAATCATTAAACTATGTTATTTTCCTGTCTCATTTTTAATAGAAAACTAATATTATATAGTCAAAAATATGTATTTTTAAAGTGTATGTGCGTGTGTGCTTGTGCGTGCGCGTGCGCACACACACACACACACACACACACACACACACACATGACTGAGAAATCTTGTTTGTGCTGTAGGACTAGAAGAGGCCTTCTCAGATAAGGTATTTTTCACATATTGTAGTAATGAGCATCTATTATGGGCCAAGTTAAGTTTGTCATTACTTGAGTTTATATGCTTAAGGAGCATAGGATCTAGTGAAGTTTTTGCTGAGAATAACCAAAAATAAGGACAAATATTTTTCTATATTGCATCTCTAATTATAGAAAATACTAATTAAACTAAAATTTCTCATGAAATAATTAAAAGTTGGTAACATTTAAATCAGTAACATAGATTTCATACTTCCCTATGTATTAATTTTATTTTCCAAAATCCAACACAATTTCCATTGATGATTTGAATATTTGATGATCCATTCTATTTCAGAAAAATGGTAATATCATCTACAGGGATTTGAGAAGCCCAATAAATAGCATACTATTTCCACATGTAAGTTTTAATCAAACTGAGATCTGGACAAGAATTTGGGTAGATGGAGATTAAAATGTTAATAAAGGGGTTGGAGAATGTAGTTACACATAACACCTGTAATGGATTCCCTAATAGCTCATTCCAGAATTAAGCAGTTTCAAGCTCAGAGGGATATGTAGACCTCTCCATATAGGGTGATGCCACTGAAAATTTTTGGATGGAATTATACAACAGCATCTTTGTTTCCTTTGTGTGCCTGGCTGCCCTCAGATGGGAGAGGGAAAAGAAGCTAGCTGAGTATGTCAGGTTCCTTTCCTAAACTCATAAGTTAGAAAAGTCACTTTTTTTTTTTTTTTTTTTTTTGCATTTCAGTGGTCTAAGTGCAGGCTGGCAAACACCAGAAAGTAGCATTAAATGCAGTTCTTTCTGATGAAAAATTAACTTAGTGAAAAGGTTTTTTTGTTCTCTATTGTCTTTTATTCATTTATTGAATCATGCAACACATCTTTTTAGTTACTTACTGTATAATAATATGTTTAGGCCACCATAACAAAATATCATAGTCTGGGTGGATTAAACAACAGAAATTTATTTTCTGGAGGCTAGACGTCCTATATGAAGGATTCTCTTTTTGGCTTGTACATAACTTTTTTCCTACTTTCCTCACATAGTCTTTCAGCCATGCCTATGTGTGGAGAGAGAACGGCAGAAAGTGAGCTTAGTATCTCTTTTTCTCAGGGCACTAATCTTATTGAATAAGGACTTCATCCCTGTGAATGTGTTTTATCTTAATTACTTTCTTAGAGGCCCCATATTCAAATACAATCACATTGGGGTTTCAGACTTCATAATAAATTTTGGAAGAACATGATTCAGTCCATAACACCTATTTTGTGCTCTTCTCTGTTCCAGTTCCTGTATATATATTAATCATCAAGTCCCTAGTACCATGGTGCCTACAATCTATTGGCAGAGACAGATCTTACTCAAATAATTACACAAATTGATGTATAATTGCAAACTGAAATAATTAGTCTATAGAAAGAAACGATGTTTTTGAAACTATTATAATAATAAAGTATATATATGTGATATATAGTTAAAAACCTAATTTAGCCAGATAGGTTCAGAGAAGGCCTTACTGGAGACTGAAGAGAAATATTTTGGAGAAAGGAAGCAGCTTGGGGGAAAAAAACTTTTCATCCTGTAGGGAGCATGTTTCTATAGTCATTTCCTGTTCAATTACTATGATGGGAAAAGTACTCTACTCTTGTCCTATTGCAGCTTATTTTTTGGTCTGCAAAAACACAAGAATAAATTCAAAATCTATAAAAAAATATTCAATTGAATTTAAAACAACTTACCTGAAATATGGTTAGAATCATGTCATTTGACACTTTATTCTGGCATTTATTTATTAACATTGAATACTCTTCAACTGGGTGTTACTGCTAAGAATTAGAAACATTATTCCAAGCCATCAATTTTTTTTATCACCACTCAAAATGAAAAAAAAAAATATTGATATTGTATATAAATAGTTCAATCTAAATTGAAACCATATTCACTTTAAACCTCTGCAAAAAAGTGGTTAATATAAGTCAAAAGGGAAATCTACTTGTATTTTCAATAAATAATGCTTTAAATAAAACTTTTTATCTTTTAGATTTCTAGTAAATTCTAGTGTCCTAATACTACAAAATAATATGTAAAATATTGAAATGTTAATGAGAAAACATAGAAAATGATATCTATTAAGATGTGATGGGTATGCTTACAATGTACTCCGCTTGACCAGAAGTTTCTCTCTAATAAACTCTTTTCCAGACTTGATTTTGGAAAATCTTTACAGTAGATACTTACCCTTTTTGAAAAGAAAAAATTGAAGACAGAATGTGCATGTCAAGAATTTTAGAACCATTGCTACTTTCTTATTACGAAGAACGCAAAAAATATTGGCAGATTAAAAAAAAACAATCATGATTTTACAGTGAATAAATGATTCCATTAGGAAAGGGAATTTAAGATTTCATAGAATTTAAAAAAATTTTTTATGTGTGTCAGTAACTCAGTCTTAATTGTAATTGTGATTATAGTAATTACATTTCTTATTACTGTATGTACAGGGTACAATTCTCTAAGAAGTACTGTTTATAAACTTTTAGAACTGAATTTTAATTGGTATTTCTTATGATCTACCTAATGCAAGTATATATCTATAATAATACCCAAAGGTATCTTTTTAGATTTATGATAAAAATAAAAACTTGTTAAGAGTGACTGAAACATTCCTATGGCAAGAGAGCTACCCATTAAGCTGAATGGAATACTAAACTATTCTAGTGCATGTCATTTGTTGTAGTTGATTCAAATCCTCCATGATCTTGAAGTAAACAAATTAAATTTAAAATTATGGGTAAATATTAGTACTGACTGTGAAACATACATTTTCTTGTTAATTTAGGTATGCTAAGTAGAATTTAATCATAGATTTTGACCCCAACTTTGACAAATTCTTATGTCAAGAGGCTTCTTTGTATTAAGTAAAAATGTTTTTCACATTGCCAAATGCTAAGCTTTCTAAATAATTAACATTACTGGTGTAATGGTTAACCACAGCAGAAAAAGAATACATTTTGATTTGTATAATTCAACATCCGGTTGTTACTATAATGCTAAGCCTACCACAAAACATGCTTTGCGAGATGTGACTTATGATTTCATTAAATTTTATTTTGTTCAGTGAAATGTATTTGAAAAGAAGCAAAAAAGATATTACCTTAAATAAACAAACCTCAAACCATTTATACATTCATTCATTGAAATGGTAAAATCATTCATAATGAAAATAGCTAACATTTACTGAGAAGGCTCTGGACACCTGCTATTTGCATATATATTACCTTATTAATGTTCACATCAACTCCATGAAAACATTCTGTTTGCTCTTTATGGTATAGATGAGAAAACAAGATAAGAAATTTGTGGATGGTCACACAACCAATGTGGGAAAGCCAAGCTTTGAATCCAAGCTGAGACCCAAATGCTCTATACTATAGTCTCGATCTATGTTGCTATAGTTATAGTTTCTAGCATAATTTTTTACTCTGCCTATAAGAATAACTTAAGTGGCTAAATTTCACAGGTCAAATGACTTAATTTTTATAATGTTTAATAAGGAACTATATGCTGATCCTATGAAATAAGTACATTTTAAAGATATATATCATTTTGTCAACATCTTTCTCTAGTGAACACACAGATTTTTCTACTGCATTTAAATTTACTTTTAATATATCTGATTTGTTAAATGCTGTACTTTTATTTTTTTAAAAAAGTGAAATATGTCATTTTAGATTTGTATTTTAGATTTGTCTTTTTTTACTTTCTTATTTATGCAAACAAAACAAGATAAGTAATGTGGATGATAAATCACAAGAATTATCATAACTTTGTAATAGTACACATATATGTTTCAAGAGGCAAGGGAAGTTTCAATATTTTAAATATAATGTGTTTGTAGAAGAAATTATTCTGTGTAACTTATTTGACATGGCAGGTTAGTAAAAATATAAAACACTGTTAGTATTGTCTTTAATAGGTGAGCTTATCTCCTATAATAGCTAAATGATGTCATTGGTATTTCCTTTAGCTAATAACAGTGTGCAGTATGCCACAATCATTCCAAGGAACCAACTATCATAAAATAGTGTAAGGTTTTATATTACAACTAAGGTTAAAAATAACAAAACAGAATATTATGGATGCAATTAGTCTGATCTGTATAGTTTTATTTCATTCCTGTGTCATTCTAATTTAGGCAAGTAATTGTATAAGTAATTTAGTAGAACTTCTGTTCTTTGGTTCAGTGATAAAATTTATATTCAATGCCTAAATCTTATGCAATGAAACCTTGTAATACTTTATTATAATTTGCGGAATTAATAAGATGATTTGAGGTAATTTTTTTTCCAACTGGAAGCCAAGATTAAAGACACATATGCACAACTGTATTAAAGAATTAAAATAATAGGGTTAAAAAACAACTTGCTTTGATATTGCATAAGTGGATATGTCATTCGTCTTTCACATATTAATTTGCTCTGTGCTCAGACCTGTTATGAGAGAATATTCCTAGCCCTTTAAGATTTGAACAAAATCTGAAAGTATAATACAATAAATAAAATAGTTAATTCTTTAGTTTCCTTTCTTTATATCCTGTGAAGCCTTTAAAATTCAAGGCTTAAGAAATTTACAATCTCGCTTTATTTTTAACATCTTGATGGCATTTTAGAGTTGTCCACAAGAAACAAAAGAAAATGGCAGCTGCGTAAACTAATTTTTAATTTACGTTGCATCTTGTTTTACCTTACAAACAAAGCTCTATAACAACGGTTTCTCTGTTATTGCTATAGTACATATTGAAGGATTGGGAAAAGGCAGTAGAGATTCAAATCCCAAGAGATGAAGGAGGCTGGTTTAGCTCATATGTACCATTAGTTTCATAAATGCTTATATTAATGGCTATGAAATTCTTTTGGATTTTGGCTTCATTTTCAAATGTAAATGTGGGTATGCTGTAATTGAATGGATGAATTCACTAGAGAATGCATATTAAATAAATGAGTAAATGAAAGTATTCTTTTGTAAGTCAGACTAAAAATTATAAATTAGTTATCCATAACAAACGTTTGTAAACTTTCTTTCTGAGGAATGCTTCTGTAAAAATAACCAACTAAATACAAATGAAAGAAGTTGGGGTAGAGGAAGAGGGAGAAGGAAAGGACATAAGAGAAAAAAATTTAAAATGAAGGGTCCCAGTACTATTTGTAAGATGGATCTCTGCATCTCAAAGAAACATCACAGAATTTCACACCTAAGCAAGAGTATTTTAAAGATTGCAATGACTATTATAGTCTTCTACATGCTTTCTTTTTGTGGAGGTTTTTCCTTCTCTTTGCTTCCAATGAATTCCAAATGTGCCAAGCTTATTAGCTTAGCCACTCTTTGGCTGGACCCAGTTGGCCAATGAGAAGCATTTTTTTAAACTATTGACCCTGTACCTGGGTGTTTGCAGTCCACTGTCCATTTTTAACCCTTGCTCTACTGCTTGGAAAGATTGCCTCATTGCAGATTGTACAGAAATTAATTTGATCATTCCCTGCTTATGAGACAAGGTTACCAGAAGCTTTACATCTATTTTCCAGGTTTAATTGGTATGGAGGACTGACTTTGGATAGTAACTTGATTTTCTGTCCTTAGCCTCTTGAAAATGTCTCTTACTTACCAATATTTAAGCTAGGAATTAATTTTTAATGAAGATTTTTCAGTTTATTTGAGCTAAAAATGTCATTATGATGCATTTTAAAATTTTCAAAACTAACATGTATGGTTTTAGACTAAAATTCAAATCTAAATTAAGTGATGACTGATTTTTTTTTTGAAATTTAGTAAGAAAACATTAGTCTGTGTGACACCAAAAGGTTTGTATTGACTCTTATTAAATATAACATGCTATTAAGCTTATTTCCAAAAGTTTAAAAATTATTTTTATAGATTAATTTTAAATGATCTTTAGTAATGAAGAAATTTGTTGATTCTTCAGCTAAAATATATTGACTTTTAAGTCTACATAATGCAATTTTCTTATTAATTTTGTCTTCTTGACTCTTAACATGTGATAAGATTGATAATTTGGCTGTGTAATTCTGATACTGGCGTTTTCTGCTCCAAGACTAACTCTGCCTGATTTATTAATTTACTTTTTTTATTATCTTTTAATAAATGCTAAGATATGCTTGAAAAAAAAATTACTAGAAGTTTCCATTTTGTTGAAAAAAATTATGACATCTAGTCTATCTCTTCCCCAACTTTTTCTTTGCATATTTATCCAGCAGAATACATATAATTTGTTTTATTTTCTAATATGTCTAATTTTAAGGCACTACCAAATCTTAATTAATTCAAAGTTGCAAAATGCTAGTTCACATGAACTGAACAAAAGAATGGTATTCAGAAAACCAAATTGTGTGGAGGCCTAAATGTTTCAGTTTTAGACACAGTGATCTCATTTACTTTTAACTCTCTTTTAGCAATATCTAGAAAAAAAATGGATATTACCATAATCTCTTTTAAACTAAAATTTGAACTGGAAAATAAAATTATACTTTTAAAAAATGATTAGTAAAATGAAATTATATACTTTTACTGGGAGTCTGTAAATAATTGCACATTTTTAACTTAATTTGTATTATTAAAATGAGAACAGGTTCTTCTATGCCTTTTTATAAAGAAGTGTTATCTTTACATTTTAAGTGCACTTTTTGAATTCAACTTTTTATAAAATTAAAACCTAGTTGAGAGCTTAATTAAGAGATCACATAGTAGGAAGTTTAGAATAGAAATAACATAGTTATATTTTGTCTATGAGGATAGATATGCTTATTTTTATAACAATGAATCCCTGTTTGTGTGTGTACACATGTATACGTGTGTGTGTTATCTCCATTAAAAATAAACTTAGATCAGCATTTTGACAAAAGCAAAAGAAGAAAAAATTAAAACTATAAGTTTTTTTCTAGTTTATTACTTTAAAAGACTTGGTATTAGACATTTTTAAATAATGGGTTTTTCATAACTTTATATTTGTAATTCTATAAGCATATATTATAAAATGAGTAATATTCAGAGGTGAGTTATATAGGTTGTTTTATTTTACATGTTGTAAAAATAATATAAATAATTTCTGTATATCCTTCAATCACATTCTCTAAAATATTCAAATTTTACCTGTTACCATAGTTGCTATAAAAAGACAGGTTTTAGGATAGTGGCTATGCATACTCTGTCATCCCGTCAGCCTTCACTTATAAAACACAAACTCAGAGATAAGATTAAGAATTTAAAATGATTTCTAAAGGGTATTTAACCTCAAACGTGATCCTTTTGAGTGTAAGACTCATGTGACTGCACTGGTTGCATGCCCATGAAGCCAGCCCTATATATAAACCTTTTTCAGATGTTATTAATTGTTCCAATACTGTCCATTATAAAAAAAGGACATTCCTACTCATACATTACATTCAGTGATCATGCCTCTTTATTTTTAAGAATGGTTTCTCAGTCTTTCTTTTATGTCTCATGACATTAACATTTATAAATAATATAGGGCAGAATGTCCCCCAATTTGAGTTCTTCTGATGTTTTCTCAAAATTAGGTTTATGTTATACATTTTGAGGGAGGAATACCGCAGAAGTAATGTGTTATTCTCAGTACATAGTATCAGGAGGTAAGTGATGCCAGTTACAATAATTTGACAGCCCTCCTTCCTTTGTAGAGTTTATGCTATAACAAAATAAGCAGGATTCTTTCTTAAAAAGCTTGGCAAATTTTTATTTGCCTCTTATATGAATATATGGTTGTTTCAAACATAACATGACCCATGTTAATGCTTAAAAACATTATTTAACTTCTAGGTTTAAATCGTTAATGATATCTTTGTACTTTTGTATACAATTTCGACTAATTCTTTTTGTCTTTTGTTAGTTCTCTTTTATTATATTTTTCTCCACATCCATGACCTGTCAGAAATTTTAGACACATCTTAATCTTATCTGGAAAGACTGCTTATATTTTATTTACTAGATATCAAGAACTACTTGGGAAATTTGAAAAATTTTTTCAAAACTTTCAGAAATCATATTACTGAGAAAATCACTTTAAAATTTTAATTAATAGAGTGATTATTCTATTTTAAGGTGATAACTAATTTTGAAAGGATTTAAGTATTAATAAGTCATTAAAACTTATTTTTTAGATTAACTCTTAAGTCTGTGTTAACCCTTATTCATTCATTTTAATAAATATAATTTAAATTCTGGGTTCTACAGCACCTCTCAAACCTCCAACCCAGTAGTTGAGGTGCTGCGGTCTCTTGTCTCAAAAAGCTCATTTTGTGGCACAGAAAAGTAACTCAACAATTTCAGTTCAGTGGGAGTAATATGATGTTTTGGCATATGATATTTTGGAAGTACTAATGTGGTTACCATGAAGAGAAGTTTTCCACTCAAATGGCTAACCTTGTAATCAGCTCTTTGTTCTGCTTCTGTAGACATGCTTGCTACATAGGCTGAAGGGCTGGGTGACCTCAAAATTAACTGAAGACTAACACTTCCTTTGCTTGTTCTGTCTAGATAACAGATATGTGGCCTTTGCTTGTTAAACCATTTAAAAGTAAGATTACCCCTGAGCGCAAGGCCCAGATCTTCAGAGTAGTAGCTCTTCTGGAAACCTGAGTTCTCCAACTCTCCGAGTGGTGCTTGGTTTCTTGCTGGTCTAATTTTTCTGCCAACAACCTGACTTAGCCTAGAAATGTATTGAAGTGTTACATTTTCTGATAAAGTTGCCCTTACACTTTCAAAAATTTTAAATGACAGCTGAAGAAAGCATTCCAAAGAGAGGGAGTAGTTTTGTATCTTTATAAATTGGAGATAATGTACTTATATCATCTTGATTATTTATTTCATAGTATTTAGTAAATTTGATTTATTTGTTGATTCCTAGAAGAGGTTCCATCGCTCCCTGATATCACCTCTAACCCTACCTCAAACATGATTTGAAACACAATGTTAAGCACAGAATGAACAGGAGAGAATATTCAAAAACATTGCTTGAGACAAGAATGAATATTTAGTTAATTTGAATATATCTCAGAAGAAACATCATGAACTGGATATTTTCGCTTCCAGTTTTGATTTTTTTTTTTAATAATCTAAAGGTTTGTTTGTTTAGTATTACACAGTGATCGGCTTTTACATTCTTATTTCACTCTAGAATAAAGTTAAAATGTTAGATTTTCCATAGAGTGGACTTTATTCATTTGTTAATCTCAGATGAGGTCTCCCAAAGATCTTGGGTTTTCATAGACAATCATGCCACCTACAAACAGGGACAATCTTATTTCTTCTTTGAATTGTATGCCTGTTACTTTTTTGATGCACTATACTGGTAGAACTTCCAGTATTGTTTGAAATAAGAGTGGTGAAAGTGTACATCCTTGCTTCATTCCTGGTCCTAGAAGGAAATCACTGAGTCTTTACCATTATGTATATTGTTAGTTGTCATTTTATTATTGATGCCCTTTATCAAATTAAAGAATATCTTGTATGTTTCTATTTTTTTTCTGAGAATTTTTGGCATGAATGGGTGATAGATTTTGTACAATTCTTTTTCTGCTTTTATGCACATGGTCATGTGATCTTTTTCTTCTTTAGCCTTCCTTAACTGATTAAAGTAATTGATTTTAAGTATTGAACCAATGCTACATCAGTAGAACAAATCCCTCTTTGGTGATTTGATATACATAAGTATATATGTGTATATATATGAACAAATTCTAATTGTTAAGTATTTTTGTATATATATTTATGAGTGGCATTCAACTGTAAATGGCTTTCCTATTAGGGTAATGTTAGCTTTGTAAAATAAATTGAGAGATATTTCTCCATTTCTGTTTTCTGAACAAAATTGGGTAAAGTTATGAGTTCTTTAAACATGGGTAAAATTCTTAAGTGAAACCATCTAGGACTGGCAATTCATTTTTTGAGAGTTTTTAAGTTACAAATTTAATTTGTTTAATAGTTACTGAGCTATTTAAATCATTTTATATTGTACAAGTTGTGTTAATTTGTGTGAGTGTGTGTGTGTGTTAAGGATAGGTTTACTTAATCTAAGCTGTCAAGTTTCTGTGTTTAAGAGTTGTTTATATTTTCTTATTATCCTATTGAATGTTATGTTGTTTCATAATATTGGTAATTGTGCCCCCCCTTTTTTTAAGTCAATCTTGCTAGAGGTTTGTCAACTGTGATGATTATATCAAAGAACACTTTTATTTAATTGATTTTTCTTTTTTTTTTAAAGCCATTGATTTCTGGACTTATCTATATCATGTCTTCCTTCTGCTTGTTTTGAGTTAATTTTTAAAATTCTTTTCTAGGTTCCTGTGGTGGTAGCTTAGATTATCCTTTTGACTCTTTTTTTTTCTAATATATGTATTTTTTACCGTAAATTTTCTTCTCAACATTGATGTAGCTGTGTCCCGCAAATTTTAGTATGATGTATTTTTTTTTTACTCATTTTATTATTAGTGTCAAGTATGTAGTACATTTAGTTAGATATTTATATAGTCTATTTAAAAAAATCTCTTGAGACTTGTTCTATGAACTCTTTAATTATTTAGATATGAATTGCTTAGTTTCCATGTGTTTGAAGATTTTCTTGTTATTCTTCTGTTATAATTTCGAGTTCTGTTTATTTTGTCAGAGAGCACATTTTCATGATTTCAATTGTGTTTAACTAGTTAAAGTTTATTTTCTATCCCAGGACATCGTCTATCTCTGTGTGTGTTCTATGGGTCCTTAAAAGACATACATATTTTGCTGTTTGGGGTAGAGTATTCCACAATGTCATTTAGAGTTTGTTGATTGATGCTGCTGTTGAGTTTTTGTATGTCCCTGCTTATTTTGTGCCTGGTTGTTTTATCAGTTATAGAGAATGGAATGTTGAAGTCTTGAAACTATAATTGTGAATTTGTTTACATCTCTTTTTAGTTTAATCAGATTTTCACATATTTTGCAGCTTTGTTATTTGGTGCACTCACATTTAAGATTGATATATCCTTGTTGGTTTGACTCTTTCATCATTATATAGTGTCCCTCTCTGTTTATGATAATTTTCTTTTCTGTGAAGTCTTCTTTATACGATATTATATAGCCAATACTGTTTTTCCACACTTACTTACAGCCTACCTATTATAATTTTCAGTGTGTGAAAGGCAAGGAAAAGTTGAGAATACTTTTGAAAGCTTTTATAACAGTTTGATATTTGTTGCAACTCCCAAACATAAGCTCAATGGACTTGTTTTGTTGAGAGAGATATATTTAATAAAAGACTTCTAATGCAATCTATGACAGATGCATTAAAAAAATATCCTTCACTGCATATAGTCTGTAAAACACTCACTGGTTTAGAAAACAATAGCCTAGTTTGATTTGATTGTTTTGTGTAAGGTTATTTTTGAGAAAATTTAGCAAAGGTTTTTTTTTTTTTTTAATTTAAATGAAGTAATAGATGTTTTAAAATAGTTTAAGCCAAATTTATTTTTTTAAATATTTTTACATCAGGTATATATATATATATATATATATATATATATATATATATATACACACACACACACAGATATTTAACTTTATACTTAAATTTATTTCACTTCATGAATGAAACATAACGATTATGAATATTTGTGAGGGAGAGGGTTTTGGGGGAAACCTTTGACTGCTAAAGTAATTGGTCCAAGGCGATTGGATTAGTTATATATTGGTAAAATAGTAAAAGCTTCCAGTAAACATTTGTTGATTTTTTTTATGAGACAAATTTTAGGCAAGTCTATCAGTTAGCAGTTAAGTTTGGTCTAAATTTTTTAAAGATGGATTTTTTTTTTTATAAGATGAGCCATCTAAATACAGGGAATGAAGACTGGTATGGCTTCATAGGACTCAACATTCATTTGTGCTTATATGTGATCTTCATCGTCATTATTGCAAATTGATACTAGAATGCCAGTCACCATGCTTAGACTGGAAAAGGAGAACAAAAAGCAAAAGGCACATTTTATCTAAGACTGCCATTCATTTTAAAGATTTTCAAGATATTGCACTCTGCAACTTTCTCTTACATTTTATTCGACAAAATGATGCCATATATTCTCCCATATCTGAAAGAATGGAAGTGCAATTTCTTTTTAAGGTGAGAATAGTGATTCTGCCAAGAGAAATGGAGTTCTCTTAGTAAAGAGGAACTAGACAATGGATATTGGGTAATTGCCTGGCAATCTCTGCTGTATCAATTGTCTGCTATTCCACAGTTGAGCATATTTCAAGCTCTCAACATCTGATGTGCTTTTGTCTTCAAATGGCAGCAAATTTCGATAAAATTTTGTTTGGATCATCTGTGTACATCATTTCTGTGTCTTTAGCATTGTCTGATTCTTTATGTTTTTATAGTGTTTTATTCTTCCTGACAGTCTTCTTATTGATACTTTTTTTTTGTCTTACTAAGAGCTTTATTATTTAATAAAATGATACAGATTGATAAACTTCAAAATAAAACAACATTTTGAATTAAAACAAATCATTTGACCAGAAAAACAGCATTCTGTTTAGAAAATTAACAGTAAGACTTAAACTTTTTTGTTTATTTCTTAGTAAAATATTCTATTCATTCACATTAATATGTGTTAACTGAAAATATTATGGCTCAGTAGTTAACTTTATTGTGTTGAGTATTCATGCTTTTATGAGGGTAGTTTAAGAGGAAATACTCAATTGAATATACAAGTAACACATAGTAAAACTTAAAGGTTGTATAATATATAGAAAAATAAGTATTAATTTCATAAATAGAAATTTCATGTTATAAATTTCAAGTTTATTTGATTTAAACTTTAATGCTGTCATTTCCATAGCTTTATAGTTCTCAAAATTCTTAGCTTAGATTAAAATTACTGTTAAGATTATAGGTATAATTCATGTATGATACACAAGTAGATATTTAGTAGCATTATTTTGGTATTTTAAGAGAAGTAAAATATAAATAGATATTTTAATAATCTGTTCTTTTTAACTTTAGATCTGGTTGAGAGTAACCTATACACTTAAAAATCTTAAAGGCACACCTTTTAAGTCTTCATTTTTATCTTCCATGACATCGTATTCATTAAGGAGCATCACTATGTAAATATGCATTTTTTTTACTAATTAATAATTTTAAAACATTTTGGTTACTGTAAATATACTTTGGTTAGTGTTTCTTCACTCATTTTTATCATGATAAATCCTAGAATAATAAACTATTTGCATTGGATAGACATTTAGAGATTAGTTCAAAGTCTTATTTTTAGGGAAGAAAAAACTAAAGCATAGAGCAATTAAGGGTCATGACCAAGCTCAAAAAAGACACTGCTTTGGTTAGGTAAATTAGAACTTCATTCTTTAAATCTTTTTCTATCACCTGTTTTAAAAAAGAAATTTGTATACCAGATGAGAAATTCCACTCCATTAATTTTGAAATGCTAGTGGAAGACCTATATTCACATTGCAGGCTGTCTTTTAAGAACTGTGTATCCTGGGGCAAGATACTTGTCTGTTATCAGTTTTCTATAAAACTGGTAAATGATGTCTTACTAACAAATTCACACAATTGCTGTGAAGATCAAATGAGATGCATGTGAGAAGCACTAGAGATCTAATAATAGTATCAACAACAAGAATAATTTATAACTTAATGGCACTTTTAGAAACTAGTACTTATTATTGCTCTAGTTCCTTATTCATTTATTTTATTTTTTTTCCATTTTCTACAGAGACATCATAAAAAATATTTCCTCATGCTATAAATTTAAATACAAGTAGAAAAGTTTACCTCATCGTTTTAGCATGAGTAAATTTAAATTTATTAATTGTTCAAATTAATTAAACTTAATTTCTATAAATATTGAGACATCAAATAACTAAATATGAGGAACTTTGGTGAACTTGTCTGACACTAGATAATTCCACAAGTATGACTGATACCCATGAGTCAGAACACCTTGATTGTACTGATTTTCGTAAAGTTGTTCCCCTTTATTTCTAGTTATGATTTCCAAAATTTACATTACTCATGGTTACCATGGTCTAAAAATAGTAAATTGAAAATTCCAGAAATAAACAATTTATGATTTAAATCACAGGCTGCTTTGAGTAGCATGATGAAATCTTGTGTGTCTCTCCTGGGACACCAGTAATTTCTTTGTCCATCTTCTCTATGCTGTGAGTCTCTCTGACCTTTATTCACTTTAGCATCTTGATTATCATCAAATCGCCTGTTTTGGTATTGCAGTGCTTGTCTTCAAGTAATTATTTTATTTGATAATGGCCCTAAAGTACAAGAGTAATGATGCTGAAAATTCACCTATTGTAAAGGGAAACTTTCCTTAAGTGAAAAAGTGCTTTCTGTAAGTGAAAAGGTAAAAGTTCTTGACTTAAGGAAAGAAAGAGTTGTATGCTAAGTTTGCTAAAATCTACATTAAGAACAAATCTATCCGTGAAATACTAAAGAAGATAAAAAAAAATTTGTTCTAGTTTTGCCATCGCACCTCAACTGCAAAAGTTAAGAACACAATACATGATAAGTTTTTAGTTAAGATGAAAAAGGCATTGAAATGTAGATGGAAGACTTGAACAGAAAACAGAATTTGACTGCCGGCAATGTGTTATATCAGAAAATTTTGAACATATACAAATACTTAAGCAAGGAAGTCTCTGAAACTATTAACACTAAGCCATTTACTGCAAATAAGGAATGGTTACACAGATTCAAGAATAGGTTTAGACTGAAATATGTAAAAAATACTGGAGAGATTACATCTGTGAGGTGCTGCTACATTTCTGGTAAAATTGAAGAAACTGATTAAGTAAAAGGTATATATATAGCAGGAAAAAAACAGTATGTATAAGGTTCAGTACTATCTGCAGTTTCGGACATCTATTGGAGGTCTTGGAACGTACATATTCCCCATAGATAAAGGCAGACTACTGTTATCAATTTTCAAGAAAATAAAGACATAACTTGCTACTGGAATAAGTATCTCATGTTTGTGGCTAAATATGATCTACAGTATTTATAATTAGACATGAAGTTTCTTCAGTCTTAATTAATTTGTTCCATCATCTTTTCTTGGCCTTGAAAATATCTAATCTTCCTTCAAGTTCTCGGTAAGAAACTACCTCCTTTAAAAATCTTTCCTAACTTATTTTTTAATTTAACTTTTATAACTTGTACAAGGATGTACTGGAAAATTTGTCTCAACAAAGGCATGTAATAAATTACTACTTTGCCTTTTCATGTTTTTACATGTTTGAAAGAGAACAGTCATCAGATTTCAACGTATGTATGTTGTGGATGGAGAGTACTGAAAATCTTTCATTTAAAGTAAACATTAGCCTAGAAATTCAAATAAATTTATAACCCCTTTATACAGTATTAACTCTAGTATCTCTAGAATATCTTCTTTAAAAAAACTTCCTTAAAATAGTCTTAAATATGTGGCTTTTTCTCAATATAAAATGTTTCTTTGATTTCTTATTTATTTGGTTTCTCATCATATATTCTCAACAAAGATTGTGACAATATTATGAAGAAGTATTGCTGAGAAATATAAAGGCTATATTTTATGAGTTTTGACATTGATTTTGGTGTGGGGTGGTATGGCTAAGACTTTTAAAAATTGACAAGAACTAGAGCTTTGGATAAAACTATAGTTTTTGAGTTGGATGCATCTTGGTTACTCCTCAAATTTAATAATTTTACTTATCAGACTTAATAATATTTCTGTACAACAGCAATTGAGGGTTCTGTGGGAAGGGATCTTGAAGTTGGGAGTCAACTATTCCAATAAAACAACCAGAAAAGCATTGATTATTTCAGTAAAGACATAGATACAGAATTATTAAGGTTCTGATGGATGAAATTCTATTTAAAGAAGTAGTAGACGAGAGTCAGTGAAAGAAGCTGAGAAGGACCAGTATTAATTAGATATTTAAAAGGAAGCAGAAGGAAGGACAATGTCAAAAAAGATATTATTGAGGAGTATTTTGAGGAAAATAATAGTATCAAAGTTTACAAAAGTTAGGCATGAAATACTCTGCTGCCTGAAAATATAGTTTATATTTAGATATTGAGAGGCAGTATATATAACAGCCTGGGTAAGAATAGGCTTGGGAGCATAGGAAATAAAAGGAATCAAAGCTTGACAATTTTAAAAAAAGATTTAGCAGAGGAAATGGGTTGCCTAAAGAAATATTTCTAAGAAATGGCAACGAAATACTCATATCCGTATCGAAAGAAACACAGTCCTCAAGTTCTTTCTGTTGCATCATGTTGTTTCTCTAGAAAAGAAAGAATGGGTAGAAAGTATTCTGGAAAGTAAAAGGTGATGAATCATGGTATTTATTCAGTTAGTAGTTGGAGAGAGAAGACACTTTGGAATATTTTCTTCATGAGTATTTGGGTTGATGTATTGTGTATCTTTTAATATATCCCAAGGTACTACACATGGTAATTTTACAATAAAAGTAATTGAAATGGATTTTACCTTCACAGTTGTTTAGTGTTGGGGAAAATGATAATGGAAATTTACAAAAATGAGTTTTATCAGCTTATTCCTTTGTTTTAACATAAGAAGTAGCTCTATAACTCTTATGTACACATTTTAAAAATGATTTTTAAACGTTTTGTAGGCAGTATGATTTAAGAAGTTAAGGCAATAGTTTTCCTAAGTAGTGAATATTCAGAGATTCTCAAACTATTATAAATTATAGTTCAGAGATATGAATGGGAAATAGTCATTTTAATTAGGAAGATACACTTGGAAATAAAGTGTTTTACTGATGAAATGATGTGAACTTATTTACTACACACACATCACAATAAAATAGGTATTTATGGGGTAGTTTTTAATTAGAAATAATGACTTGTAGAGTGAAGTAATGAATCATTTTATTCATATATTGGCTTAAGTGCCCCTTGTGAAAGATGATTTCATTGACAGCTTTGGAATATCTGTCTTACATTTTGGTGTATATTCAAAAGCTCTGCATCTACAATGAGATACAAAGATAATCAAAATATGCACCTGTGCTTTGAAAACAAACACGTGATTTTGCCTTTCATCATTACTGAAGCACTTTATAAATTAATAGAAAAGTAAGTTATATGGCTACATATTTCTAAATGTAAATGGGATTGGAAGGGAATCAACCAACCTTGTCAAATTTATGAGCATGAGTGCAGTGGCCTAGCTGATGAGATGGCTTTGCAGGTTTGAAGAATATGTCATTCAGAAGGATAAATTGATTCAACTTAGTTCTTTTCTGTTTGTTTGCATTTTATTACGGCTTAAAATGATTGGTATAGAGAAGAAACTATACATGAACTAGCATTTCTGATTTATAAAAGTATATCAATGACATTACAATTTAGAATACAATCTCTCTAGGGAAAATAAGACTGTGTACATGTGACTTGCATTTACAATATTGAATTCAAATGAAAATTTATTCCTATTATTCATTCTTCTTTTAACCCAGATTTTTTATTCCTACTGCAACATACATTTTAACATTGCTCGTAATTAAAACTCACAATTAGTAAAGCTAAGATACAAAAATAAACAAATAAAATGAAAAAAACATATTTTATACATTAAATAATTTCATTATTTCTTATAAAGTGGTGTTTCTCAATGCTCCTTAGATAATCATGAATTTAAAAATTAAATCTATCACTAACTGACTATATAGAATTATATTTTTTCTTGTCAATGCACCAGCATCTTATATGTTCACATCAGAATATATTCCACTGAGTATTTTGATATAAAGACTAGCAGTAGTTCAGTGACAACATTAATACCTTGAACTTAGGAAAACCTCATAAAAAGAGTAATGAGCCTTAACCATAGTTTTATATTCAGTGTCTTTGATGTTCAAATAGTTATTTGTTGCTATTAATATCCACTCTCCTTCCTTAAGTCTTGACCTTTTTCTAAAAGTTTGAGGCATAGCCAGTGTATGACATACTGATTCTCTCTTTAATTTTAAATTACTTGTCATTGTAATCATTATTATCATCAGTTGTAACCAAAGAAAAGAGGTAGATTTGGGATACAGTCTGCATAGCTTCTGTTATTTTATTTAAAACAGTATATCTTTGTGAAGAATCTGAGGTAAATTGCACCAACCATGAAACAAGATCTTAAGGGTACCTTAAAAACAATCTCTCTATAAAATAAGACCAATAGTTGTGAAGGCCATCTGGTGGTACCCTCCACCCCACTCCCCCCACCACCACCCCACTGCTCTCATTGGATAGTAGGCACTCCTTTTGTCAGGGGAATTTGTCTCTTTAGAGGCTAAAGATGGCCTACTGAAATAGAGGATTACTGTTTTTTTGTAAGAGTGCTTAGTTTCAGGTAACTAGACCTGTTTGCTGTCACCTACAACTAATTCCCTTGAAATTAAACTGTGATAATTTGTGTGTGTGTATGTGTGTATGTGTATGTGTTACACAGAGAGTAAACAATATCAACAAAATTAATTGGAATATAACAAATTTTTATTGTAAAATCATATCAGAAATGATTGGGATAGAATGGAAATAAGAAAATCTGAAGACAGATTAATGTTAAATCTCCCTCAGGAAGCAAGAAATTTTGAGTTACATTATATTCAATAATAAGTTATACTGTACTTGTCTAATAGAGTCTTATAATGCAATATTTAAAAAATAATAAGCTCTTGATAAAATATAATAATAGCAATACTACTTTCTGTTTAAGTAACCATGGCTAAGTTAATAAATTTATCTTTGCTTTAGTGTCCTCAGAAACTAAAATGGGAATCACAGTAGTTACTTCATAGTGTTGTGATAGCAACTGAGTCAATATATGTTGAGTTCAGAAGGGTTCTAGCAGTGAGTAAGTTAAATATTTGCTATTATTTTTTAAATCACTAATAATAGTAAACTGAACCTGCCTGGCTTTTCTTTATCCTTTTGCAGAATCTCTTGCTTTGTTTGACATATATAAACCAATCAATTTTCTTCCCTGAAGAATTAGTATAATATCAAGTTTTTGATACTGGCTTATTTCAAGATATAATTGAAATTGCACTGCCACATTTATGACTCTGTGAAGGTCATAAATTTTTGTTTGTAGTAAGTATAAAAATTAAAAGTTCATTCTCTTTAGTCAAGTTATCATATTAATCTGATTATAACTATTCTGTCATGATATATTTCTTCCATGCTCATCCAGTTTTAGTCCATTCCACATCTGTAAATTACCCATTGCACAGTGAGATTATGATATAACTTTTAAAAGCCAAGTAAATTCTAATGAGTAACAAATACATTGGACTTTCTTCTAATCCTAAATTAGAGTTGCAAGTGTCTCATTAATTATAGTACTTTTTCTTATGTTTGGTGTTTTCTGTGTTTCTAGTGCTTCATTTAGCCATAAAGTTATTAATTTTCTAAAGCTCAGGATCAGAGAATGCTGATCAGTAGCCCTGTAAGGGTTATTTTAGCATTTAGAAGTGGCAGTTCTACAGAAAAATGTATAGAATATAGAAATTGAATGATATTTTTCTGTATTCCAGTGACCATGGAACTTTATTATGCATGCCTTATATTTGGTATTTTCATGTTTCATTGTGTATTTGTATCATTATGTTCTAAATTTAATATATATAAAGATTGCAGCTCATGTATCTTTCCCATTTGAGTTATCAGCTCACAGTAAATTGCTTGCCACTTAATAGAAATTTAATAAAAGTTTGTTAAATTTAATTTCCAATATATGCATAGTATATATGATGTTTAGATATTGTATTAGATGGTAAAATTTTTACAAATGCATGACTTAATAATTTGTAATTTCAGGATTGTGAGTAGAATTTTGCTTAATTTGTCAAGCACATATGATATGATGATATAATTTGTTATAATTTGTTACAGTGATATAATTTGATATAATTTGTATGTTGCCAAATATGATGGATAATTTCCAGAATCATCTTACTTAAGTCTCAGTAGTATTCAGAGCATTCAATGATTAACTTTTTCTCTGAAACCTTTTTTATTTTTTAATGTGAGTATCTCTTGTGCTTTCTTTTCAGTTTTAGGCAATGCCATTTGATTTTCCTCCTTTATCTGTCACTGAGTTCATTCACATTCTGTCATTAGTGACTCTGTGTCATTGACAAAATTTAGATCTATATGGATATTTTTTAGCTCCATACTCATTTTTAGACTGACATCATAACTTGGATATCTCATAAGCTTCTCAATGTTAGTATTTTAAAAAAGATTTTTAAAAAATTTCTCTGTTTTTTAAAACATTTCTATCTCCAAGTATTCATCATATCAATAAATAAGAGTCTACTATGCTAAAAACTTTTGAAATATTCTTGATACTTTTGTCTTGCTTCCTTCAGAAGCTACTCCTTCATCAGATCTTATTAATTGGACTCCTCCAAATATGTCTCAAATGAATCCAGTTTTCGTTATATTTCTAATACTATGTACTTACTCTAAGCCATTTAGTTTTCTGATTCAGTCTCCTTCACTAGAATGTAAGCTTCTTAGGGTCAAGGATTAGATGTTTTGGCTCTTTTCATTTTTCAAATGAAAAACCAGTACCTGTCTCACATCAGAATGAATGGAATGAATGTGGGAGTGTCTTCTATAATCACTGATAAATGGTTTCTTGGTAATGAGGTCTGCCACAGCCATTTAAGAAGACCATCAGCCAGTCCTGTACTAATTGATCCTAATATTATGAGGTAAATTTAAATACATTTTTAATGAAATAGTTATGGAACTTTGACACTATGATAAGTTTTGACAGAATGACTCAAGATTTAGATTAAAGCAAGTGTTGTAAAGGCCATGTGAGTGTATGTATATCTTTAATTCAAAATATATAGTATCTAACTAATGAATTCCATGTATTCAAATAATAATAAAATGAAATGATATTTAGATTTTTCTCCTTTGTTTCTATAATGAGAATAGGTAATGGATACACTCAGAATAGTTTCCTTTAACATTAATTAAGACAATTATTATCTTAAATCCTGCTGACTATTTTAACTGTTATCAAATTTGATGTGTAATGAATTCGAATCAAATACTTTATACTATTGTATTTAGTAAATATTTAGCATTTTATACATAGATTAATTTCAAAATTAACCAAAGTTCATGAGATGTGCCAGTTTTTTGTTTTTGATTAGAGCTTTATTTAACTGATAAAACTTGTAAAAATGAAGATGTACATGTTATCGTTCTCATTTTTGAAACTAAATGAACTTTGCAAATATTTGTAATATTGATAATTTATATTTATAAAACAAAATTGATTCATAGGTAACATAGCTAGTGAGAATTAACAAAGATATTATGTAAACTTTAAGTTCTGTAAGTTCTCAAACATTCAACTGCAGAGCACATAATTCAAAAGTCCATTTATTGTAGGTGATATTGAAGTACAAACAAAGTAACCCGCATTTTTAAATGGCAGAACAATTTTGATTTGCTATGTATGTTGAAAATATTTTATCAGTAATACATATGGCCATGTGCAATTATAATGTTTTGGTGAATTTTTATGTGATGAGACCATTTAATTTTGATATTCTTAATGCAGCTAAAACAATTTCTTAATGGAGGCTGTAGTCTCTACTATTAATACTAAATCATTGACTTTACCATTTATTTAATTTTTTATGATAGAAATATTTTTCATTTTTCTAAAAAAGTTTACTTTCACTAATAAAAATAAATTTAAAAAATGACAGCAAATGTAGAGAGTAAAAAGTAGAGTTGCTGTCTAATCCTCTGCTTAAATTTCAAATCTCACCAGACAAATTAATTATATCTTGTTTTCCACATGAGTGCATTTCCTGATGGACAAATATATGCCAGTCTTCAATGTGAAAACAGAATGCCTGATTTAGGTTTCTTTGTATAGACTTAACAAGTTATTTTGTCTATTATATTGTCTGTATATTGTGTCATGCTAAAATATATATTAATCTGATTACTTCTCACCATCTTCTTTGATCACTGTGTAATCCAAATGTCTTAGCCCTCACCTGGACAACTGTATCAGCCTCCTTTCTGGTCTATTTCCTCTCTTGTCCCTTTACAGTCTAGCCTCCATAAAATAGCCAGTGAAAATCATTCCAAAAGATAAATCAAGTCTCATTACTTCTCTGATTAAAACTCTCAAATTAGATAGTTCTGTTGTTGGTGGTGGTGTTGGTGGTTTTAGGAGATTCAAATAAAGATTGTCAATGGAAATTAATCTTCATTTTGTCAGTTTCATTTTTAGAGGTAGTATTTCTTCTGGTTATTTTTTTAGTAATTGCTTTGGAATCACAATTAGGAAATGTTAAAGAGCTCAAGATAATCATTTTTAATATTAGACAGTCAAATATCTCTAGGTCTATTTGAGGTTTCATATTAAAAACCTTTGGAGCGTGGCTATTTAATATTTCTTTTCATGTTTACACAACCATTTATTGCCTATGCATTACAGATTTTTCTTTGTAGACTATTCTTATGTTTAAACTATAGTATATGGTTAGCAGTTTATGTATTGTGAAATGTTAAGAATCTATTCTTAGGCCACAGAATATAGGAAGTGTCTTTGCTAGAACATAAAAACTCAATCTGAGTCAAATTTAGAAGGGAAAAAAGCTCAAAATTACTCTAAAAGTTTTTTGTTTGCATTATGACATTATCATATGAAAAAAATACACTTTTGTGTCAGCTCACAAATGGATGTGGATCTGTACCAGCTTAATGGTATTTATTCTTTTTCACTAGTGTTTCAATTTTTATAAGGACAAGGAGACTGAATGTTGTATATGTGTGTTGTGTGTGTCATCTGTTCTTTTGGCAATCAGTGTATAAACATATTCTGAGGTATGTCACATATATTGATGAATATACTTACTGTTTTAATTATTAGATGTTGATGTTAAGTCAGTTAATGAAGTAAGTTACAATTATTTTAAGAGACATGTATTGATATGATATATCACAACGAGACAATGAGAGAACACATCTCATTTTATGAACGTTTTCATCCTTTCTAGTTCTAGTGGGTTTTTTGTTCCTACTCTCATTACATTTCTATACTTCTGTCCGTACTCTCAAATAATTTTTAAAATACCAAAAAACAGCCTCTTTAACTTTATATAATCTAACATATTTTAAAACATGTATAAAATTAAAATAGTTTGTAATATGAAATATATGTACATTTAAACTTTGCACAGAAACTGTTTATAAATTTGGGATTCTGAAAATTAAATTAGTATGCAAATGCTTACAGACCTGATGTACTCTGAATAACTTTATTAGTATGAAAGACAAAAAGAATTAATTTCATTTTCCATGTAATCAAGAATAAGAGGTGGCGTGAACTGAATAAAGTTTATGGTTTTAAATGTGAGTAGTTCTTGTATAATAATACTTTTTTCACTACTGGTCAGTACATTATCTTTAACATCTATGTCTTATCAAGTTTAAAATTTATTGGGTTTTTTGGAAAAATTAAAGACAATAACACTATTTTTTTCGCTTCTTTTTAAATTTTGAAATATTTCTAAATTGTGATTTTATTTATAAAATAGATGATTTTGACTATTCAGTTTGGTCCATGGCCCACCCTAAAACAGACTGTTATCAGTAGATCACTTTTCATGTGGATAAGCTCATTCTGATTCTTACATGTTCATTCACTTATTTGATTCTTGAGCAGTTACTGAGTGTCACTCTATTTTCTGTATTAGTATTTGTGATGCACACCTGGCTGGACAGTGTCTACTCTCAAGTAGCTCATAGTTTAGTAGATCCTGGTTGAATTGGGGAGACTGATTTCTAAATAATTACAGGAAAATGTAACAAGCTTCTTAAGAGATGTATGTACAGGGAACATTGCTGAAATAAAGGACAACAATGAAATTTGCAGAAGTTCAGAGGAAAGAAGCAAGTACTAAGAAATTATGAGACCTAACATTGCCTGTTGTTCATTCCAGGTTGAGAGAATATGGTCAGAGGCACAGTGGTGTGAAACAGAATGGTGATCCCCAAAGTACAGCAGTAGGACAGTTTCCCTGTGTTTGCTGAGGTCAGTTTTTATGAAAACTAGTGGTAAGACTTATAGGTGAGAAAACTAACACCTCATATGAAAATAGGTGAGACCCAAAGCCATCGTGTACATACAAAGACTGTTAGAATAATGGTTGTAAATATGTAATACTTGGCATTGAAGAAAGAGATTTAGGCTGGAGATAAACTTTTGAGATTGATCAGCATGTAGGTAACAAAAAATTATGTTTGCCAGAAATTTTCAGGAACCTAGAACTTGATAAACCTTTAGCAATTACAAACTTTGTTTTAAATGCATACATATCTAAAGATCACATTAGTTCTGGACTAAATGATGTTGATATGAACCTAAAAATAGGAAAAAAGAAGATGAGTTTATAAAAATATTGATACATATAAATATAGAAAAATAATATTTGAGGAAAAGAGTTTAATAACTAGTACATGGTTGACCCAAAACTAAAAAAAAATTGGTGTTATAATTAAATTTTATTTAAAGATTTGAAAATATGAGTATAATCTAATATAAAATATATACAACATAATTAACACTTTAAAAATCTTTGGAATATATGTTAAAAATGTGAAGATAATCATATAAAATGTCTATCGTATTTTTGTGATTGCTAACTTTAATCAACAGTATTCTTTAATATATCATAATATTATTGGCGGTAAGGCAGATACTTTGCATTGTTTTCCTGGAAATTTGACAACTCCCTATTTTCAAATTAACCTACTCATCTTATCAGTCACAGTGTCTTGTCTATGTGATCTATAACAGTTTTATATGTTTACTTTCTTATTCCCACTGCTATTTAAATTTACATTAAAGCTATCAGCTTCTAACTGTAAGTTTTCTCTCATCTCTAACTTTTAAATCACATACTGGTCCAGAATCTTTGTAAAATATGACTTATCATGAATAAGTTTCTCCTCAAGCAGACCTCCCTTTTAGTATGAGCTTCTCTGGCCTATGTATCTTGTTTTCCCTAGCTACCTGGAAAATTCCACAGGGGCTGGCAACATATTCTGTACTTCTTGGAATTCCTTATACCCAACAATGCGTTACTCACATTATAGTCTTTCTATATGAATGTATGAATATTTTAATACCCTTTTTAGGAATTTGCATGCTAAAATGCACACAAGAATATAAAACTGTCTATAGGTATTTGAAGCACTCTGTCACTTTCACAATAACCTATTTCATTTCCTTTATAGTACTGTTTCAACAGAAGTGAATTTATTTATTGATTATGTTGCATTTTTGTCTATTTGATATATAGACTAGACACAGGAGACTTGTCTGCCTTCACTACTGTGTCCCCAGCATCAGCACAGTATCTGGAACTTAAAATAGTTCAATCAATTAATTAATTACCTAAGCAACAACATATAGTTTTAATACCCTACGATAGTGTCTACAGATGATATGTTATTCTCGTTCACTGAGTGTTAAATTGAAAGAACGAGAAACCCAGGAAAAAGTGAGCTGGGTGTATGCGTGCATGTGTGTGTATGTGTGTGTGTTTATGCACGTGTGTATATATGGTATATATACACATACATACACCTATATATGTATGCATGTATACATATAATATAGCAAAATTACTATGCTTGCGAAAGCATCCTTATGTTGTAGTATACTATTTAATTAAAACATTCTGGTTTGGATTGCATTTGCTAAGGAATTGCAAATTTATCTGAGATGTATTAACTCTAAAGTCACTATACATAGAAATAATTGAAAGAGTGTATATATAGACCTTAGGAGGATGAAAGACAGTATTTGATAAGAATAGCTTTTTCTTAGCTCACACTTCTGTCAAAATCTGGTCTCCAATAATGTTTAGAATGGTCCACTTATAAATCAGAGGTGACTTTTTTTTTGCTAAAGAAATAGATATAAATATCATATTTGCTGAATTTTTGTTTCAAACAGCCCATTTGTTTATCTTAAGAAGATGACCCCCACAATAAGAAATTTCAAAAAATACTATTTTTCTCTTTAATATTCATTCTATACCTCCACCCCTTTTTCTATTTCATTACCTCCACATGTGGATAGGGTTAATATGTATGCATATGTCATATGCGATAAAATTATTGCAATTTTACCTATTCCCATCAATGATGTATATTTTCTATATTTCTTTTAATATGTTTATGGTTCTTACATTTATAATTTTTTTATTTCAAAATTCACTTGGAAACTGACAAACTTTAGAAGAAGGACTAGTAATTGCACTGCTCAAATCATGTAACAGGTGATTCAAAGACTATTTATAAAGCAACATCTGTTGTCTCAAGGGACTTATCAGATTTATCAGTAGATTCCTTATAGTTTGTTAGTTGCTCTTCTTAAGAGAGCATGATGAGGATGATTTTATAAGAGACTAACATCCACAGATGGTAGAAGCTAAGTTACTATTTGAAAAGTTTGAGACTGAAATATATACAATACACCTCAATATATTGTTGACCCATGATTTTCTACTCATTTCTCCTCTCATGATTTTTATACTGGTATGTTGTCCCAATTCTCATTATTCCTTGTCTTCTTTTCCTAAAAGTAGCAGGGGTAATGATTATAACAGAAACACTAGAATTACAGTTCACTCATTTAGGACTTAATATGTAATAGGTCATGTGCTATATATATATTATTAAATTTATTGAGGTGACATTGGTTAATAAAGTAATATAAAATTGACACTTATAATCTCATTCCTTTCTTCTGACTTACAATGTGTATCTCTAGATATCTAATTATTGCCTGCCTGAAAATACTCTAGAAATATAGCTGTCTTTCTATCAATATTTACCTCATATTCTTCTTGGTAAATATTATTATCCTTTTAAATAAACAGACTCATAACATTTACTTTATTTTTTCTTTCAATTTTTATCTACATATAAGAGGCACATATGTTGATTTTTATACCATTCTATAGTTTTTTCATTGTTCTGTATCTGCAGTATCCAACAAGCACAGACAGTTCTACTATCATGGCTATTTAGCATGTCCTAAAACCAGCAAATAGCCCTACACATTATTTCTACGTGTTACCACTGAATTATCTTTCTGAAATTATTGTAAAGATTCTCTTTATACTCTAACAATCTTTGTCACCTGCACATTTTACAAAAGAATTATAGAGGGCGATTTTGTCATCTTGACATTCGCTGTCTTTTATAATTGCATGCCTACAAATATTGGTTACAACCAGAAATCTCCTTCACAAATCATAAAATTCAATCAAGCAAGATAACTTTTCATTACTTATGAACGTGTCCAAGTCCTTGTTCATGGCTCTTTTATCTTACTTGAATACCCTATTCTCCCCACTCTCTTGTTAACTGTTTTCCTGAATTCTACCCTTCACTGCATTTAGATAACTTTTCCCAATACGGGGAGCGGGGAGGGTGAGAGGGGAAGTAATCTCTTCTATGACTGACCATACCTAATTCAGCTTTCTTTTTTTCAAAGTAGAATTTCAATAAATGTTTATTGAATTGAACAAGATTTGTCTAAATTTTAAGCTTGGCTATTAAAATATAGATAATTTTATAACTCTCAGTTCATGTGAATTATGTTTTTTGCTGGAATTGTATTGATTCTGATTATATTAGTTGAATATGTTTTCTTTATAGTAACATCACTTTTGAATAAATTGTATGGTTCAAATCGATGTCCATGATATGCTTGTTTAAAATTTTTAAAAAATTTTATGCTACCGAATGAAAATCATGAATAATAGCTTCAACTAAAGGAATAATTTGGATTTTTTTTTTTTTTTTGGGTATGGCTATTTGCTAGCTTTAGAGCAAATAAATTTTTTCATTAAAACTTAATATATTTTATTTCTTATAAAGTATTACTCAACTCAGTAAAACATATTAATTATTTTGAATTTGAGAAAATATTTAGAATACTCAATATACATTTTACAGAGTACCTCGGAGATGAATAAGACCCACTTGCTGTGCTTAAAATAGAATATTAATTAAAGTATTAGGGAATGGATGGGAGAGTTGATTACTTCACATGGCAGAGTTATATTTGAGTTGAACATTGAAGCAAAATCTGAGTATATCAAAGATATTACAAATGAAGGGGAGAGTGTTAAACGGTATTTGAAGGAATTATGTGTATTTTGCTAGATAAATGGAGCTGATGAGGCTCTAATATCAGATACATGCAAGAAAATTACAAGAGGTTAGACTTAAAACTAGGTTGAAATAGGTATGAGAGAGCCACTGGATCTTTTTAACCATAATATGACACAGTCATAATATGACATTGTAAATGCTAGATTGTAGAGGGAGAATAGCTGGGAAGGGAGATCATTTAGGAACCACTTCTAGGAATCTAGGAGAGAATATCATGCTTGGACTGGGATAGGATTTACAGGAACTAATGCTCTAAAGAATATTTCAGTACTTGTTATTTAATATTACTTAAAATTTAAGTCAGTTCTTTTATATTCAAGCAATTGGAGCCAAGTTGTTTTATCATTAACAAAGATATTATTTATTACTATTGTCTGCTCGATTTGTTGGGGTTATTATCTAAAGGAACCCTTGAAAGTGTCCAAAGAAAGTTAGCCTACAAAGCAGACAACATTTAATTCATTTTTTTCACATTTCTTTAAATTTGAAGATATTACTCATCATATGTTACCTGTGCACTTCATGTGATCATGATTTTTCTTTACTCCAGATTGGTAGTGTGGGAACAATGTACAAATTTGTGACACATTTGTGAACAATGTACAAATTTGTGAACAATGTGACAAATTTGTGACTATTCTTCATTAAAAATTATGTATCAATTTTTCAAAGAAAGAACAGGATGAAGATTAGCCATAACTAACTTTAAATATCAAAACCTTTCCTTGTTATTCAATGAAAGTGATGGTGGGTACAGGGACATATTTCACTATAAATTTTGTGAGATTTATATGAAAACTCAGTAATTCACTAACACTGGATTTAGATGGTTTTATTTTCAGTGGGTATCATTAAAGTACATTGCAAGTATATTTGATTCTGATGCCGAAATCAGCATGAGCTGTTGAATGGAACTGATAGGAATTTATTTTATATTATATTTTGTAGTATTGGCAAAAAGACTATATTTGCTGGAATAAAAAAATAACACACTCTATTCACAATGACAAACCAGTTCTATTCATTTAATATATGGTTTAGGAATGTAATGTCATTCTATTTATGAAGGCACATTTGCATTCTTCCTCACTTGGTATTTTTGTTAGCCTAATGTGATTAATTCCTTCAAATGAGCAGCTTTTAGTAATACTGGAGCTTTGTCAGTGGTCATAGGCCTTTGTGCTGTTTTCCCAGCCTATCAGTTCTTGACTCTAGCTCTGTCTCCTTTTTCAAACTCTTGGATTGGCTATGTACACTCCACAGCTCTACATTCCCTGCCACTCACACACCAGATTTGATCAATGACTTCTTTCTTCTTTATTTTTCTTCACTTTTAATTTTTTATTTAGAGTAGACATTCACTATTATTATATATTAGTTTTAGGTGTCCAGGATAGTGGTTAGACATTTATATTATTTACAAACTGATACTCCTTGGTTAATCTAGAATCCACCTGGCACTGTACATAGTTATTACAATATTATTGACTATATTCTCTAAGCTGTACTTTATATCTCTGTGACTATTGTGTAACTACCAATTTGCACGTTTTAATCTCTTCAACGTTTTTACCTAGTCCCTCAAGCCCCTCCCATCTGGCAATCACCAGATTGTTAAACATTTTAGATTAGGTTTCTTGAATCTTTGAAGTAGGATTGACAGCTGACAAATGATTAAATGTGATACTTTCTTGTGAAATTTTCTTTCATGTTTTTGGTTTTAGATCTCGGAAAGAACCCCTAGGTCCTAACCAAGGCTCAAGCCTGACAGCACTGCCTATAGGAAAAGATATATTCTGCATATTCTGCCTGGGGTAGTTGAAGAAATATAGAGGAATATACTGAAATTTAGAGAAGATTTATATTAAGGCAAGGGCAATCTTATTTTTATTACATGCACAAAATTTCACTCAGTAACATACAAGAGCAGTGATACATATTGTTTGAAATCACTAATGGTGTGCTGATAAAATCTTGCCCTGCTTCCTTCTCAGTTGTAAGCAGCCAGATGTGTATTTATTGTAACTTCTTGTAAGCTTAGGCTAGAATGGAAAATATATTTGCTAGCAAAATATTTTTTGTTGCAAAGCTGAAAAAAGAACTAGGAGAGATAAGTGGAAATAAGGACAATAATGAGAGATAAAATACATGGTGTAATAATTTCAAGCAGTTTAGTAGTTAAAAATTAGCCTATTTTGGCTTTTAGCCTGTCTATGAGAGTCTGGAGGACTTTGGGACAAGTTACTATACTTCTCTGTGCTTCAGTTTCTTTCCTTATTTGTGGAATGAAGATAATAAAAGTACTTAATTTTATAGATGTTTGTGAGGTTTAAATGACAAAATATATATAAAAAGTGCTTAAGTTGCTTCTTGGCATTTGCAGCATTTGATCAGTTTATATATTATATCCTATGAACTTAGGTAATTAAGTTGAAATTTGATTTAAATGTATATCGCTAGCAGCCTTGAAAAGGAAGAAAAATGACAGTGGACATTCTAGGGCAGTTGGAATTGACACTACATCTCTCTTTGACAACTTCTAAGGGTTGTTGAGCTTTATGGGTTAACAGATCACATAATAAATTGAAGAATTCACTTCATTTTTTGATTAGAAGTAGATTCTTAACTCTCTTGATAAATATTTAGTAAGAAACTTTGATAGATCACTTTTAGAATTTGGAATGATATATTTTTTAATGTGTCAGACCACATAAAAATATACATGTATGGAAAAATAATATACTCTCTTAATTTTCAGCCTTTGACCACTAGTTATTATAATTTGTAGAGTGTATAGTGTATAGTGTAATCAATACTCCATTACCAAGAATAATGGAGTATAGATTGATAAATTGCCTTTACTTTTCCTAAAATGAAACAAAAAGAAAGGTTTGAAAGCCTGTAGAATAAGAGTATGTTTTAGTTTTTCTCTCTTTTTCTCTGTTGGTGTCCCATTTGATTTTCTCATATCAGTATAATTTTAAAGTCTATAAACAAAATATTTAATCACATGATTTTTTTTGACAACTATTTCATGGTATTGCTTTCTGGTACTTATAGTGGTATCATGTATAGATATACAGTTTGCTTACTATACAAGTCAAGGAAGCAAATAAAGCCTGAAACTCAGACTCTGTTCTTAATTCCCAAGGTACATGCTCTAGTATGGGGCTGAGTCAGCACAGTCTTTTTTAGATGACTTTGCACACACTTATTCTATGAGCTAACAGCAGCTCTGAATAATCGGGTCTGATATTCATCTAATATACAGTGGACAAAAAGTATTAGATAATTGAATTCTCTGTCACAGATGTGTTGTATCCTAGAGTTATTCAATGGCAGTTATAATTATTCCACAGAGACACTTTCATAAAAAAATATGGCATATCATTACACTCATCTTTTAATTCTTTAGGGAATAAAAGCACTATTCTTAGTTATTTCATTATTCTGATTACAATTTATGTATCAAATATTTTATACTGTGAATCCATATCAATATCATTTAGTTGTAAATATTTATTTTTAACCTTTTTTTCCTCTGTTTCCACATGCAAGACTAGATATAAGGAAAATATTTATTACTGGAGTATTATCATTGCTTTTTTTCCCTTTTCTTACTGAGTTTTAGAATTTAAGGCTAAAGACATGGGTTCCTTTTTACTCTGAATGATCATTTGAAATAAAATAGCAAAAATAGAAAATATAGATTATGTTAATATATTTAAAAATTAGAAACCTACAGCATAAACAAACTGACCTGTTTTGAGGATTATGCATAGGTGGTTTGATTCCACCCAGGATCTCCATGTACACCCAATTTCAATTGTGAACAGGAGCCCCTAGTGCTGTGGGCAGAGGGACAAGTGTCAGGCTTGTTATGACTTTATAGTGACTTAGTATTTTTCATAGCTTCACTTAAAGACAAAGCAACACATTTATACTACGTTTATTCTGAACTGTCAATTATTTTTTAAGATAGATGATAGATATACACAAATATATGTATGTATGTATGTATCTGTGTGTGTGCACATACACACACATATCACCATGCTTGCTAATATTTTTCATAGGAATACAAAATTATTAATGCTCACAATTTTAATAGAATATTTTAATCAACAATTTTCTGATTTGATATTAATAAAGGGTTATTGGGAAAGTTACTTCTAGGACTTAAAATCACTCTTAAAGATACTAATAGCATTCTCCTTGCAATTTATAGATCATTTTAGAATGATAGCTGATATGTAGAACTTAAAATATTTTGAAGTTTGTGGTGGTAAAAAAATCCATTATTACTACATTTTTCTGGGAAGAAAGTACTTGGTCATGAAAAGACCTAAAAACCTATGTCTAGACAGATCAATTTACTTGTGAAGAATAATTAAAATAAAATAAGATATTCTTGAAAAAGAGCTGAATGTGCAGGACAATGCAAGTTTAAACTGATATATAATTTGTAAAAAAATATATAATTATAGTGGAGAAGTAAAATGTACTGTTCAAGAAAATAGATGTGGACTGGTCAGGTTTCAAACCCTGGCTTTGTCAGCTACTTGCTGATTGGCTTTGGACAAGTCAATGTCCTCTCTGTTGCTCAGCTTATTTACATACAGATTAGGGATCCTAAGAGTCCTTACTTTGTATGGTTGTTGTGAATATAAATGAGGTAACGTACATAAAATCCTCAGCATAGTTTTTGGCAGAACGGAAAGTTTCAGCTTTCATAGTTGCCCAGCTTTGAATTTCAGGTCTTCCTGCCCCTCTGAATAGTGTGAGGTTTTAAACAACTCCCATGATGACTAAGGTGCTCCTTAACTTAAGTAGCCTTGGAAAATAAGTTAAAAATGTACAGTTCTAGTTTTTGAATACGGTCTCACTGAGAGAGAAAAAAAAGATATCTTTAATTGCTTTTTCTTTTCTGAGTTGTTTTTTATTCCTATGTTTCTGTTAGGATAATGTTCAGGTAACTTTTAACATAATATAAATATTTTGTATTTTAATTTTACTTAAAAATAAAGATTTATTTTTAAAACAATACAATGAGAATGTATGCAAATAGTATGTTTGTTTTTTTGTGTGTGAAAGTATGCTGTATGATTATAGTGTACTGGAGTGTAAAGAGCTTAATTTATAACCCTGGATAGTTAATAAGAATAAATCATACATTACAATAGTGAACTTTTTCTGAGATTTAGACCACCTTATTTTGCATATAGTTAGAATGAATTTGACTGAACAAATAGTAGTTTTTGTGTGAATGTATATATATATGTATATATACATAAGCATGCACTTGTATATGTATTTATGTATATACACAGTCTTTAGTATTTTGTCTATGTAAACTCATGCACAAATACTTATGAAGCACTAGATACTTTTGCAAATATATAATTGGAAAGAATGGAAGATTTTTTTTTTCCTTTGATCTTCAAGTGAGATAAGTATCTGTATTTGGAATTTCTTTTGTTTAGAGATCACTTTACCAATAAGGCATGAATGCCTTTCACATTTGAAATCCTCCCTCAGTGACAATGGTATTATGTGTTAAAGATGAGAAATTTTAGTATGCGGCTGGTAACATATTTTTCCTGTTTGTTAAAGAAAAAAACTCAACCACTTTAAAATCTTGAACTGTTTTTAGTTAGTTCTCCTTTGTATACCTAATTTTAACTACTCAAAATAGTGGTGGTTGGATGAGGAATTATTTTTATTAGATTTGAAACATTTCAAAAAGGTTATTTCCTGCCTCATGATGACTCTTGAAGCAAAGATATCAAATTAAGGCTGGAGAAGTGGACAGCACAGTAGGAAAACCATCACAGCGGTATTATTAAGTGAAAAAGAATCATAACTTTGGAATATTTTCAAAGTTGAAGATGTTTTCTGATGACAAGGGATATAGATGAGGACAACTGTATCTAGAAAAATTCAAAATATGATGAGACCTTAGCTGTATCTTGAGGCTGGATGCTCAGGGTACAGTATTTTTATCTATTTTTTATTTATTCATTCTACAAATTTACTGAGCATCAGCCATTTGCCAGGCATGAGATTGTAGATATGAACAAAACAGAAAACATTTTTTGGAGTATATATTTGGTTGGGAAAGTAGATAATTAAACAAATATCATAAGTATAATAAATGGCATTATTATATTAATAGTCTACAACTATTTAACTCTACTATTCTACTCGTCTGCTCTATTCATCCTATTCTATTCTATTCTATTCTATTCTATTCTATTCTATTCTATTCTATTCTATTCTATTCTATTCTATTCTATTCTATTCTATTCTTCTGTTCCATTCAGTCCTGTCCTATCCTATCCTACTACATTCTATCCTATTCCACTCTATTCCACTTCATCACTCCATTCTACTCCATTTTATTCTTTACTTGACTCTGAATTAAGAGAAAAAAATATTTCCAGATAATAACTCTATTCTAATTATACTCATTATTTTACATAGAGATATTTGAAATTGAATAAACCTATTTTTTCAGAAGTAAGTGTAAAACACTTTGATCAACAGCGATGTAGATATATATTTAGGTATTCAACAAAAGAAAAGCAATTTTTATATAGATACTAGAGTTATATCTGTTTTATTCACTTGATTTCTATCAAATGTTATATTATATTAGTTCCACATGTATTTAATAATAAAACCCAATATATGAATGAAATATTACAAAACAAACGCTAAAGGTGCTCAATGACTTGGTTATTTCATCAACCTTTATTCCATACCAACAACCTGTCTTTGCTATGTAACTTAGATTAAAATGTAAAGTGAAACACAGCTCCTGGAGTTTTGGGAACAAACAAGGACAAACAAAATATGTGATTTGGATAAAACTGTGTAGGGATAATTTTGGGTATAGAAGAGGTTAATTAAAGTTTTGAAATAAGGTATATTTAGATTATCAGAAAATGGAAAATTACTTTCTATTTATTCTTTAAAATTTAGTCATACAAATTTTATTATATGGTAAAGTTTAGGGATTTATATAACTTAATTGTATCTGCTAAATTTCTTTTGATATTTTTTACCAATGAATGTTACTTATTCATATTTTGATATACTTTTTACTCTTTTGAAAGATATGTACCTATGATTATTTTCTGATATATAGTCTTATGGACCAGAATACATGTATTACTTGTGTCTTTTACATAAATTAATATATTGTGAGGTACTCTCGTTTCTTTGCCTTTAAATATTGTTCAGAA
Organism: Macroglossus sobrinus; assembly: GCA_004027375.1. Lineage (NCBI taxonomy): Eukaryota > Metazoa > Chordata > Mammalia > Chiroptera > Pteropodidae > Macroglossus > Macroglossus sobrinus. Next base: position 66,784 of record PVKZ01002648.1, on the reverse strand, counting down.
TGTGATTTTCTCTATTAAACCATACTTTGAAAATATATAATTGCTCAACTTAATAATAACTTTTCCAAATGTAAAATAGAGTTAATAGTTTAAAAAGTTATTTCACAAGATTGTATGTAGCCATTCTCAAAATTTAGGGCTGGCACTTGGTAGTCATGGTGTTTAATTTGGAAGATATGGGAAACTGATTATTAAACACAAAGTAGTAAGACATATGATTTTTATTAAATCATTTAAACCATCTCATACATTAAAAAAATGTTTGAGGCAAATTTAAAATTAAAAAAATATTCATTAGCTCATTCTTTTCTGTGAATACAGTTTTGATAGCAGAACTCTCAGCTTAAATCATGTAACAGTCATGTTCTGTAGTAGCTTGCTTTGAAAACGTCCACTAAAATGCAAATTACATACTGTTGAATAATGGGAATTATTAGTGGAACTTTACATTTTTAATTCCTTCTGACTTGTTTCTTGTTCTTTGTGACAGATCAGATTTAGTATATTATTCTAGAATGAGATCTGAACTAGGAATCAAATTTTATGCATTCCTTTTTATGGTCTGACAGTATAGTGTAAATTTTTGGAAAGTGATGTAACATCTCTTATTTTACTAAATTATAAAATCATTAGATTGGACAAGGTTGCAGTTTCTTAGTTATTCCTGAAGGTCTTGTGTTTCTGTGTAATACCATATGCATATATGTGCAGATTTGCGGACCAGTTTCTAATTAAAAGTAAACAAGCAACCATTATTTTTTAAGGCTATTGCAAAAAGAAAAAAAAAGAATTCAAATTCAGTTTTTTTGGAGATCACATATTTCAAAATACTTTTTTTTTTTGCAACAAATTTGTCAAGATGCTTTGTCAATGTGTCTTCCTATTGTTAGATAGCGGCTATCTAAAAATAGATTGCATATGATAGTATCTATTTTTGGTCATAATAATTAAGGTACTTTGCACTAAGGTTTTGGACCACTGCTACTGGATTTGTATCTCATTCTTGTCAAATGAAAGAAATAACTGGTTATGTCCACAGATATTAATAAATATTAGTGTTTTAATTAATAACACTATCATGAAATAATTATTAAATACTTTTAATTCACTTAAAATAATTCATTTTTTTTAATTTTTATCTGAGCTAAACGAATTACTTCAATTTTCAAAATCTCTGAAAATATTAATAAATACAATATTTACAAATAATTGTTTCTTTAGAGAGATTAATATAATTTCAGGACTAGAAAAATCTCCAGTGACTTTTTTCATGTACTAAATATGTACTAGATACATGATTTATAAATCTATTTAAGATACGAGCATGATCTAATAATACTTTTGTTCTTTTTCAAGTAGTTGTCTTAGAAGAAATTAGTTTGAGAAAATAGTAGTAGTAGAAATCAATAAATTCCTGATATTTGATCTTAGATACCATTTTAATCTAACTTTAAAATTTATACATACATGCACACACATGTATATAATTCTCTCTTGTCAGGAACTAAATTTGCTGCCTCAAATTATCCAACACAAATTGTTTATACTACCTAATATTAACGATTAAAATTAAAGTTATGTAAAAAAATACATTTTAAAATATGCAGCATTTGTTTATTTCCTTTTTGGAATAACTGTATTCCTAAAGGTCCTCTAGATACTTTACTTTTTGAAATACTGAAATTGCCATGTGATTTACAAGATATTAGAATATCAGAATTCAATTTTTCTAATTTTTATGTGATACATTTTTTAAATGATTTAATTTTTAAAATATCACCAATAAGGTATATTGTCAAAAACATCTTAATGATTATAACTGATGATGATATTTTGTTTTGTTGAATATTAAATACAACACCAAGATTTAAAGAGTAGAATATTTTCTTCATATTCTATTAAGTACAATAGAAGAGAAAAAGGAAACAAAAAGACGTGTACTCAAATTTTCAAAATGTGTAGTCAAAAAAGAAATATATTTTCATAGGTTGCATTTTAAATTACCTTTGTATTTATTATTCAGTTAATAAAAGTTTAATGATATCTAATTAGATACTTGTTTACATATGGTTTATATATGGAAATAAAAACTGGTCAAATCTGTGCTCTTCTATAATGTTTATTCTAGTTGGAAGGACAGAAATAAGAAATATGTTAGAAATAAAATGTCATTATTGAAAAATGCTATGGAGGAAAACAAGATACAAAGCCTTATATGTAGGTTATTAATAAATGTGCATTTACTAAAATGAATGAGTGAACTTTATAATCACAGTCAAAATGAATTTTAATTTATCTTATTCAGCTTATGTTTGATTGTATATGAATTTCCTTTATAAATTTGTCACATTAAGTATTAAGGACACAAATTTAATCTTAAATTTTAAATCTATACTCATTCATTGATACTGAAATTTTAGGCACTTATTAAGTATCAGTAATGATTTAAAAAATCATTAGGAACTTATTTGTTTTATTTTTCTAAGTGACCAGCACAGGTCTTAGTAGCCAGCATATTTAATGGATCATATAAACACTGTAATGTAACAAATAAGATTCAGACTAGATCATTGATTTACTCAATATTACAGCCAGTTCCTGGTCCATGCCTCTTAGCTGATGTTTGTCAGCTAACAAGTAACTTCTTTATTTTTTGTTATTCATCTCCTCAGAGAAGCTGCCTTTTACTCACTTAAAAAAAAAGTAATTAAAAACTCAAAGAAACAAAAGAATAATAAATGCCTTAGCATTTATTATTAACTATATGAGATATAATATTTATATATGTAATCAAATAGCATCTTGTTATAAAATTTATACTTCACTTTCTATTTTCAAAGCTCTTTTAGGAAACTGGTTATCTTCATGGAGTATATATAAATGGTGGTAGAAAGAAACATGATTTCATTGTGTTTCCAATTTGGGCTTGAAATTAAAAATAAATATAGTAAATTGTTGTCTATTGTCATTTCAAGAATACCAGAAAGATTCCTGGATCCACTAATCTCTTATTTTGCTGATGAGTGAAATCACCAATAAGATCAATTCTTGGCTCTTATTAAAATATAGGCATTCCTAGGAAGGATAATGATTTGAGTCCTAATAGAACTTTATGATTTACGTAAAGGAGCATAATTATTACACTGTTTTCTAAGTAAGGCAGATAAGGAGTGAGAGTTTGAGGAAAGGGGGCCTCTGAAGGGAAGAGGCAATATTAATGTGGAAACAGTAGCTCTAAAATAGAGGAGTCTGGGCCCTGGTGTCTTGGATGCTTTGGTCTTGGTTTGCTCCTGTTCACTGAATCATTAGAAAAAACATGTTGTGTACTAAAATTTAATTAGCAAAGCATATGATGTATCACTGTCTGTTGATCAACTATTCCTTAAATGTCACTTAACAGAGGGAAGTAATAGAGCTTGAGTATTTTAGAGAAATAAAAAAAAAAGAAGAAGATAGAAAGTTATTTGAGAGTTCTGATTTAGACTTGGTCAAGTATATTGGGCCAATCAACCAAGGCAGGTGTCTCTGTGTTACCCAGGATAAACAGCCATTGTTCAGTAAATATATAATGGTTGTATAGTACCTGCTTCTTGACAGAAGACAGAGAGCCAAAGCTAAAATACACAATCTCTACACGAAAGAGATTAAAGATCAGTCACATTTGAGCTCATTCAGAGCTATTTCAATAGCCTGATGCTCAGATGTTTGCTTTTTTCCACTTTTAGGGTGTTTGGTAGAAAAAGATAAGCCTCAGTTGCAGAGCTAATACCATTCTAAAGGGGAATTAGATTAAAAGTAAAGTGACTGTAGAAAGAAAATGACAAAAAGAAGCAGGCAATACCCCCTTCTAATTTTCCATTTTTAGGTATGATTAAAAGGGAGGAGGAAAGGACACGTATAATGACCTACAAGATTCAGAACATAGTTATACTAAAAAAAAATATGTTCTTAATCTGAAATTTAAATTTCACCTAGCATCCTGCATTTTTGACTTTAATCTAGCAATCCTATTTTAGGGTCACAGCACTCAAAACCTTCATTAGTAGCATGTTAAAAAGAAAAAATTGTAGGAATATAAAAATGCAATAAATATGGTGCTTTATCTTGTAAAAGACATCAAGTTTGTTGTAGAACCAGTTATCAACTTGTGAGTTATTAGGAGGAAAAATGGAAAAGGGTTATCTGAAATTGGATGGAAAATTCTAACATCAGATTAAAATGGGCATGATTCATATTCTATACAGTAAACCAAACAGACCAATAGACATTTGAAGGTGTGTTTATCCATTTTGTGTATTCCTCTGCAGCGTGGTTCAGTTGAGTGTAGCCATTTTTCTAAAAGGCTAGAGATGATCTGTTACAATCACTCAACTCTGCCTTTGGAAGCATGAAAGCAGTCATAGACAGTACATAAAAGAAATGGCATGGCTGTTAAAAAGTTTTATTTACAAAAACTGATCACCTGCCAGATTTGCATAGGTTTGCAAACCAATGACACTGTTTCCTGACTACAAAAATCTCACATAAGCAAAAGTTGCATTATGCTCAAATACATCAATTTCTTTGGAACAAATTTATGTTTTTAAAATAAGTCATGGTTTATTCTTAAGTTTGGCATATTAGGATAAAGGGGTACATGGACACATAGCAAAGATAATATAACAAATAAGGACTAATTAATGCTTGTCCTGCGATGTAAATATGTAGTTTTTAGCTGAGACATATTAAATCAAGCTCACTTTCTCTGCCAAAAGATTTTCATATTTTCATTTCTTTAAATTCTTATATTTAACCTTTGCTTTGCCCTGTTTACTTGTATATTTTAAAATATTCATTCACTCCAGAAATCCAGTGCCTTTTGCATTTAATTTAGACTTTTGAATGAATGCATAAACAAATTAATGAGAAGTTTGATTACACTGCATATGTAGATGCAATCACACCCTCACACACAAACACATACATGTGTTTATACCCATACATATATGTGCATGTGTGTGTGTATATGTATATACATATATATAAAGATGGAGGTAGACAGAGAACAGTTCCTTTAAAAAATATGTTAGTGAACACCACTCTTATTTAAAGTTTGAAATGCTCTGGAGTAGAAATTATCTCTAGTTTCCTTGTTAGTTTGTGTGAATGTAACAATCACCTTCTAATTATTTGACACCTCATTATCCCATTTATAAATTTTGCAGAACTTGCTTTCCTTCAACAATTCCCATTTTCATTTAAAAAACTATATTTGATTAATTCTCTTGCTGTCTCATATATTTTAATTTTTGAAACACTGAAATATCTATGGATATCCACATATATTCTCTTTTCTGTTCATGACTATGGCTGCATCACTGAGTTGATATGTACATCAGGGGAAATTATTGTAATCTTTTCAAAAAATTGTGTTCTTGTTATTTAAATGTGTTTGGTCACACCTGCGGCCTCTGTCAAAAGAAGGATAAGTTAGACCCTTGTTGAGGCAAGTGTGCCATGATATCTCAGGAAATAGACTGAAAGAGATATGGAAAAGAAGACAAGTGTCCAGAGAAGAGAATGTATGTTTCTCTGTCTGTGTCAAGAGGATGAATTTGAGAAAAGAGAAGTAGCTAATTAGATGCAATGTACCAAGCACTAGTCAGTTACCTCATGTGACACAAATGCTCATCTTTGAAACTTTGAAATAATCTGGCAGGTCAAAATGCTTCTCTCATAGGGGGCACCTAAAGCTATAGAAACAATGCATTAAAAAAAAACCCATTGCGATGCTATGTAACACACACATAACGGATGTTATTTTTTCCTCTAAACTCTAACAATAATCTCTTATTTCAATATACTTGCTAAATGTAATGTGAAAAGTAAAGGGACAATCTAGCTAATTTTATGAAACATATTTTGTAGTTTTTATAATTATCACCATAAGGAATACAAATATTCTTTAAATTATAATATATATATATATATATATGACACATTCTGGATATTGAGTGTTAATCTACATGCTCTTGTTTTACTCAAACATATGTTATCTGAGTATATTCAAATCTGGAGGAAAATTATACTAAATGTTTATATAAGGGTCAGTCTCCAAAGTAAAACTGTAAACTACATTTTCAAAGCCAACTGTCTCCCATATTTTCAGAATTATACCATTTACTTATTTCCATTTTATAAGGCAATTAGTACTTTTCTCCAGAGGCTTAAATCTCATACAGTTCTTAACCAGCAGTTTTGGGTTGGGGATGAATAGGTAGACTTTGGCAGGACACCAAGATTACTCAAAGTTTAGAGACATAGTAACATGCTTTAAAAACTTTCATAACATTAGACCCTATCGATCTAATTATCCATCCTTTTAATTTTTGAAATGTCTAAAACCAACATTCATTAAGGTTGTATTTCAAGGTGACATATTTAATTGTATCAAAAACATGACTTTATGAGAATTTTTTTATAGAATAAAAAATATTCTCCAATTATTTAAATACAATCTTGTGATCTTGTGTGAATTTTTATTCGTTTGAGAGTTTTTGACAATATTAAGAGCTAAAGTACTATTGTTGAGGCTGTTGTCTTTATTTTTCAGTTTTTTGTAGTATGATATATTAGGGAACCCTTGATTTATAGTTCTTTTGACTGGTTTACAAGACTTGATGGTACTGTCTGGATATGAGTAAATTTGTTTCTTTACTTGAGTTCTGAGAACTTGCTAAAATCTCATTTGGAAAGATTTATTTTTGAGACATTTGTTCTATTTCAGATATATAGTATTTAAACAACTGAAATAGGAAAAAAAATATAAACTCCTATTGCTGAAGAAGAGTAACCACTTGAGTATTGATGCTTCTATTAAATAGTAGGTACAATAGAAATATCTCTACGAGTTCTTATTAGAGAAAACTAATTTGGAGATTTTAATGGAGCTTAGTTTCTTTCTTGGCAAACTAACAATAATAATCACATTGATTTTTTCCTCATTAATAATGTTTTTATTAATATTTGATATTTTGCCTTCTAAATATTTTGACAGAGTCAATATAATTCTGTATGAGCTTCAAAATATTTTCAGATTTAATGATGATTAATTTCTGACCTGAGAAAACTTTCCAATTGCATTGAATATTGGTGCAAAAGTCCTTATTATATCAAATTATTTGTCTTTTTTAAGCATCTATTGCCATCCTCACAAAATATTGTATTGTAGAAGTCCACATATACAGTTCTATACTATGTACAATACACAATAATTTGAGATTAAATAATTTAACATGGACATACTTATGTTCTGACACATTCATGCACCTATTGCTTTCTTTCAGCTCTGTGCTAGGGAAGCAATAAATAGCCAGACTCTAACAAGCTTCTCCCTGTAGTCTTTATAGTTACAAAAATTACTTTAGGTTAACAACTCTCTAAATGATTGCGGCATATTTTGCAACAGGTGCCGCAAAGGAGTTAAACAAAAAAGAAAAGAAAGCAAAGTAAAAACCCCATTGTTGTTACTACTGGCATAATTTCTTCCATCCCTTCTCCTAAACTCCTACCCATATAGCTGCCACCATCTCTTAAATAATAGTGGGGTAAATTTCTGTGAAACTGTGTCTGTGTTTTACAACCAGGCATATAAATACCAAGTAGTTCAGCTTCAGCAGTTGTTTTCCTGACTGTGGCTTTTGTGAATCATCATGAGGGTGCAGCTGGAATACCAGTACTACAGAGCTAGAGCAGGATTTCGCTTTTGTCAAATCACCTGAAGGGAACCATTTTTCACTAAAAGCCTTTTTTCTGTTATATACAGGATGACTAGAATTTAGATAAGATTTAACTTTATCAAAAGCTTAACCTTAACTGAGTTAAAATTATTCCCCTTTGTTCAAAATAACAATGTCTCATGAATCTTCATGATGCAAATAGTGGAGAGGGAGAACTGAGATATTTGTAAGAGAGACTGAAAATAGGACTAGGATTGTTATTAACAATTGTGAGAAGTCGTTTCTTGTTTAATGGACTTAATAATAAAGGCTGTGATACGGTGGCTGGCATAAAGAGAGTGGATGTTTTTAGGAGAGCCTACACTGCATACTCAAACAGAAAAAAAAGGGCATCTAACTTCTCTACTTTAGTCATTAATTGTCACTACAACCATTTCTTTTTATTAACAGAGCTCCCCATTTCTCAAGTACTAGGTAAAACAAAAGATAAAAGTTATTAAATTATATATAAAAAGTTATAATTAAACTCTTCTTTGTGTCTCTTGAGCCAGACTCAGAGTTTTGCACCATAAGTTCTACATGGCTAGACTTTGTCATGGTTGTAACTCTTTCCTAACTCTAGGGAGCATTAGAGTATTGGAATTTTCTCTGTTCTTAATGGGAGGTACAGATACCCTTACTCCTAACTGACTCCTATTCAGTCCTCAGATCTTAGAAGGGCAGGATTGCCTTGTGATTTTGAGTTTTGGCTTGGAGTCGCCTTGCCTGATTTTAAACAATTTTGCCACTGTGTGACTTTGTGAATAGTGATGTCTTCTAGGAAAATTACTTGTTTTGTGCCTCAGTTCTTGTATTGGTAAAAAAGATGATTAAAATAGTGTATAAATTATGTATTTTGAGAATTAAATGAATTAACAATTGCCACATGTTTTGAGCTAAGCAAATAGTAGGTGTTCAGCCTGGGGAAAGCTTTCCTGAATAAGTAAAGACCTCTGTAAGCTCTCACAGTCCTATAGATTTCTCTTTAAAAGCATTGGTTAAAATTTGTAATTTTATTGTGTGTGAGGGGGTGGAGAGGAGACAGAAAAGTAAACTTTCTTCATTTGAAGCCTATGCAGTTGGACATTTCTAATATGGTTTTATATTTAAAATTTGCTCTTTTTATCGTCCTACTAACACTTATTCCTTGTAAAATATTCTTAGTCACTCTTCTGAGGTTAATTTGGATAGGAAACAAGATAAATAGATTTGGCCATATGAATCTTCTAAATTCTAAATGTTATCCATTTTCAAGGCCATTTATAGTTTACATTATGAAAGTATTACACGAAATACAAGTGTCAAGAGAATATATCATATGGAAATTCATTTAGGGTACAGTTGTGGATGATTTGTTTGAGAAATCAAATATAACTTCAAGGCCCCTCAAAAGGAAAAGAAGATAATATTTTTTTCATATTTTGTACCCCAATAAGAATTAATTTTGTCATGAATTTTTTAAAGAATACTCTAAATCAATTGATATGCTTTCTAAGAGGATGCTTTATTTTTTATAATTGATAAAATACACCAAATAGGTGTTGGGAGCCGTTTCTGCTGCCTGTCTTGCAAGTAGCTGGGACTATAGGCGCGTGCCACTGCGCCTGACATCACATAAATGTCCTCTCAAAATTTCTCTTCACAAACCTTCAACCACTTTGCTTATTCCTACAGTTTGTCTCTTTTCACTCATTTAGAAAAACCAACTTCAAGATAAACACCTTTCTTTTAATTTCCATCAAAATAAATCTCTATATTCTACTCCCTCCCCCACCAAAAACATACACTCTTCTTTCCACCACAACTAGAATCTTTAACTGAACCGCTACACTACACACAACACAGAAAAATATAGATCAGAGATTATGCACATACTCATATTCCCCATCATCAGCATCTATAACTTCCCTGTGGGTGCCAGCTCAGCTTGTCAAAGTCCAATCTTGACTGTCCTCTCCTCCCCTAACTGTTCTGCATCTCCTGGGTCTAAGGAGTCTTTATTATACCTGGGAAATAGTATTCCAAAAGCTGGTTCTGCATAAAGCAGCTCAGCTGGTGGAGCGGAAGGCGTAGTTTCACTTTCTTCCACAACCGCCTGGGCATCCCCCGGATGATCAAATCCTTTCTTTCCTACAAATCCTAAAAAACTAAAAATATGACCCATTTTTTTTTCTTTCTTTTTATTTACTTATCTATTTTTTCTTCTCCTTCCCGGGACTCTTCCTTTTTTGATTGCTTATATTTACAACTCTGGATTAATCACCACTTATGGCCTGTATGTACAACTCTTAGGGCCTGTAATTTCTATGGTGCACCCCTAACCACTTATGGCCTGTATATACAACTCTCAGGGCTTGTATTTACAACTCCCGAGTAATCACCGCAGCCCCTTACCTTACTTCTCGGCTAGCCTCTTCGTCCTTCACTGAGTCCCCAGGGCTCAGGTCCCTGTTCGAGCGCCACTTGCCGGAGCCCGCCGGCTAAGATCAAACAGTTCCTGAGAGGGGGAGTGAGGACTGAGAAAAGAAAGAAAAAGAGAGAGACAGAGAGAGAGAGAGAGACAAAAGATAGAGTCGGGAGGGCTAACAGTAAATACTGCGTCCTGAGTTTATTAAGCACAACATATTTATACTCTTGGAAATGCATGGGAAGCAAAATCCACAGATATTCTAACAATTGCTGACATTTACATAAGTCCTCTCACAACCTCTTTCATCCTGTTCTCTGTCTCCCATTCCCTGGGGCAAGGAACGTTCAACTCTTTACATTAAGCCAAACTTCCTCCTTCTGCATAGAGCCCACCTGCCCTGCAAACTTCTAGCTTGCAGGCAACTTTAACCCTGTCTGCAAGACAGGCAGCAGAAACGGCTCCCAACAAATAGGTAAGGCTAATTTAAGTTCAACATTTTCTTTTTAATTACTTTGTTTATATTTCACACTTATAGACAGTACATCATAGTAAGATTCTAGACAGCTTAGAAGTATTTTTTTTTTAAATCAGAAAAAGTGATTTTTTAAAAAGGGCTAAGGAGGATAATCTTGATCCCAAGTATCATTTGAGGCAGATTCATTTATTTAAAAAAGAATATGTTGAATTTTAGGATTTTAAAATTGATTATCTTAAAATTATGTGAGATCCCATACCTTTTAGAGAATGATTCTATATTCCCAGAGTAGAAATAATTGAATTTAAAGGGCACTATATTAAAACAGTAAAGTAATAACTAAAACTAATAATAGAACCTATAAAACAGGGCAGTGTTTAGGTGGTTAACAAAAGCATTTGGATTACAGTGATTTATTGGAATTGCAGAAGTGGCCAGTGTAGGTATTATTTAACAGACTTTTTCCTAGTTCTGAGCATTCCTGTAAGATTTTGATACCTATTCTAAGGACTCAAATGTTATGATCACAAGTAGCAGAAGAAAACTATCAGATATATTTGAGAAACAGGAAACCAATTAGCACAATGTGGATGACTGTGGTTCTCTTCGAGTACTCAATTCAGAATTTTTAACATATCCTTGATTTGCTGTTATGTTAAGACATTAGTTATGGGGCATTGACTAAGAAAAACATGGTCCATGTGATAGTGTTGGAAGGCCAAAGGAATAGAACAATACAAAATATTTTGTAATAGAGAGATACTTGAACTATTATAGTAGTGTGGTTTTAGTAGTTGATGTTGTTTTAGTTATCTTTGCTGCGTGAGAATAATTACTCCAAAACTACCATGCTAAAAAAAGCATTATATCCTAATTTATGTGGATCGTGAATTTGAGTGTTATTTAGGTGAGTACCTCCAATCTGTGTCTCTTAGGAGTTGCCATGAAGCTGATGGCCAGAGCTGCACTCTCATTTGAAAGTTCAACTGGAAAAGAATCCATTTACAAGTTTACTCTGTGGGCCTCTCTAGAGTTTCATCATCACGTGGCAGCTGGATCCCTCTAGAGTGAGCCATACAAAATACAGAGTGTATACGATGAAAGCCACAGTCTTTTGATTATCTAATCTCAGAAATGACATTTTATCACTTCTACCATGTTCTGTTAGAAGTGAATCATAAGTCCAGTCCAACCTCAAGGGGAAATGGATTACATAAGAGTGTGGGTACCTGCTGACAAGAATCATTGATACCCATCGTAAGGCTGCTGAGCAGAAGTATAGATTTGGTAGAAGTAGAAAGAAAGAACTATTTGACAAAAATAAGGATAAACATTGGAGAAATAGCTCTATATAGTCACCAGAGCTCTGTGTCTAATTCAAGATATGACCTTGAGAGAACTTACCTCATTTAGTCTATAGGTTTTCCATTTGCAAAGTGAAATGCTGGGCTCAATTATGTCTCAGTTTTCTTTATTATTTAGTATTGTTTTCTTTTATCCCTTGCATCTGATTGAATTTTAGAAACCAAGGAATTTGGGTATAAGGGTCATCAGTGTTACAAATAAGTAAATTGAAAACCATGAAAAGGCTGTTAGATTTAATAATTATAATAAGGCTCTTAAACTTTGTGAAATAATTTTCAGTGAGTGAAGGAAGCAGAACCTGCACTAGAAGTGGTTAGAGTTATTGAAGTGGCAATAATGTAATAGAACCAACATTTATTCATTGCTCCAAAAGGAAAAAAAGACACCTACTTGTATGTGTTTTAGTGTATGGGTGTCTTTTTTTTATTTTCTCTTCTCTTCTCTCCTCTCCTCTTCTCTTCTCCTCTCCTCTACTCCCCTCCCCTCCTCTCCCCTCCCCTTCCCTCCCTCCCCTCCCCTCCCCTTTTCTCTCCTCTTTCCTTTTCTTTCTTTTCTCTTCTTTTTCTTTTCTTAGTATGAGAAACATTCAGATATTTCCAAGAAAGACAGAGACCAAGGGGAAAAAGGGAACTTCAGTCTTATTCACTTTTTACTGTGTACAATGCCTGGAGCAAAGCCAACAGAGAAAGAGTCCGGTAAATTAATGAAAGCAGCTTTTTCTCCTCTGATCATTCTCCAATGGGAATACATGATTCAGTAAGCTCTAGATTGAGACTGCCTAGATTAAACAATGTCTCCAGCATTTATTTGTTTGATGACATGTATTTGAGCAAGTTCATTAAAGTTTTGGGTCTCAGTTTTTCTATATGTAAAATGGATATAATTCCACACTGTACAAGAAATGAATGAGGAGAAAAAATAATAAAAGACAAACCCAAAACATCCATGGTGTTTAGAACATAAAAAATAAATAAAACATGACCTTGCCCATTTGGCCTTATTGTTCAGGAAGAGGTATACATATATGAATAAATGAGGGTAATAAAGTATTCTTCATAGAATCACAGAATTCTATCAAGAATTGTGAATAGGCATTTTGAGGAATTGTCAGAAGAATCTTTGAGAGGAGAAAATCCATAAATATTATAGGCTTATTTTGTGATGGGAAGAAATTAACAAATGGATTAGTGATATTGATGATTAGGGAGCTTCTGCAACACGTATTTACAGTACAACCAGCAGACAGATCATTGAACAAGAGTAAGTTTTGGAGTATAATAATAATGTAAGACAACTTGTATAATACCTCTGAAATATTCAGATGGAATCTTGGCATGTAGGTACAAGGGTCTTATATGAATAACTTTTAAATAGTGAAAAATAAAGGAATGTAAACAAGATCCTTCCATCTTTTATGAGTGAAAGTGAAAAAAATCAATTTGAGTCTTTCTTATAAGAGGCTTTGGTCTGCCTCCCTAACATGAGAGATTCTAAAAGTTAAGTACATTTAAGAAATAAGTATCCCTGTGTGTTATGATAACTAGTACTTCAGAGACACTGAGATTATTTATTTACATTATTTGTTGAATACAGAGCAGTTACAGAATATTATTAGTTGGTAAATTTGGAGAACCAAAGTGATATTATCATTGACGTAAAGTGCTGATTTATTTTTGAGGAAGAACAAGTAAAAATTTCATTTTTCTAATGAGAAGAAAAAATGGGAACACTTCAAATAGCAAAATAAACAAAAAATGATAACTGTCTTCCTTGTTTTCTTTAAACAGGAATGAATATATTAACTGCATCAGTACCATGATAGATTTTTTTAATAGGAAAAGACCTATATATCTCATTGCTTTAACATTAAGGAATTACCAGAACTTTAGTACCTAAAGCATAAATATATTTCATGTGAGTGCTATTATGTTTTACCTACTTATCCAAATGTAGAGTACCTCCTCCAAAGATAAATTATTTTCCCCACAAGAGTTTGTTGATGATTAAATTAATATAAATTACTGGCTAACTCTCATTAAATCACTATTGCTCGATCTTTTAAAGTTACAGTTTTAATTTAAAATGACTAATCTCTAACCAAAGAACATGTGTACTTTATAACAATCAATTCAACTATTTTAGACTAACCTAACAAACTGTTTTAGAATGTGGAGGGGATATGTAAAATAAATATCTTCCCACTGTGCTCTAATTAAACATTCTGAACAGAGTTTTCATAAGATAGAACATTTCCTAAAGCTTTTTTGTTTAGCACTGATTTGTTTTACAATAGTATTTATTGCATGTTACATATCATAGAGTCCCTTTATTCTCTGTAAAAAATAATGGTGGTGTTTGGAGTCATGAAATTTTAAGCGTATTTTAACAATCTGAAGGGGATGAAATAAGCTGGAATACCATTAACAAAACTATGTTACCTCAGCTGAGGCAAAAGGAAAAATACTCCATTCTGTTTGAATTCAGAGCTCATTTCCACAAGTGACAAAGATTATAGCTTCTTTTCTGTCAGTCCAACTTAGTCCTCATAGTACTACATCTTTCTTTAAGTACATAAACACTTAGTGCTAATGGCAAGATATTTTCTATAAAAGAGTATTTTAAAGATGGATTTGGGAAATGTTAGCAAAACCACTCTGCTTTTTTGAAACGGTGATGAATTATCACTACAAAGTACGACTCTTGATTAATAGTCATAAAATATATCTTACAGTTTCTTTGTTTAGTAAAAATACCTGTCAAGATCTTGTATTAACTGCTACGACTATAGAAGTTCTACAGGAGCCTTGATAATATTTTAAAGATTTAAACTTCAATTTAAAAATATTAAATCAGGAATAACTGAAACTTCTAAATTCTTTTACCTCAGTGAATTTATAGACTAAGTGCATTTAGTGTTGAAATCTATAGACATCATCTTATTCCTTGTGAAGCAAATCCATAGATCATGTACTGATGAAAAAATGACAACCTTTAATTTCAAAAAGTTCAAGCATATTTGTTAAGAATTTAGAGATTACTCCTAAAAGATAAAATAGCTTTTCGAGAAATGGGAGTATATAAGCAGTATTACATTCTGTGGCCATGAGACAAATTTTGGGGCTGTGCTCAGTTTCGGTCATAAGACTTCTCATATTTGTAATTGTATTTACAAGTCAGATTTTCTGTTGCACAACTGCCATACTATTCTGTCTTTTGGCTAATTCTTTTCTACTTTTTATTTTTATAATCAATTATTTGACAAATAATTACATGTAGCAAAGTTTAAAAGGGTAATTATTATTGCTAGGACTCTTTTATTTCACCTCCTACTTCTCACTTTATTTATTAAAGGACTTGAACTTAGTTCATTTAAAAACACCAAAGAAATATTTAGAAATAAAGATATTGCTCAAATCTTACTCTGCATGGTTTGAAAAAATATTATGGAAAAATATGTCTGATATATAATTTAAAAAAATCTGTATTCACAGTTTTTCAGTTAATTTTGGGGTTAGTTACATCTAAACTAATTTTAACTTAAGTGTGGACCTCTATATAAATAATATAAAATCAAAAAAATCAACTGCACCGGAAAAATTAATGAGAGTCTACATTATTCTGTTAAAAAGTTTGTGGCTGGAATTTTCATCTAGCAATAGTCAAGTTTTGATGTGGTGGTAATTTCTGTTTTCTTATTAAGCTATAGTAGCAATTGCTTTTTTAAATGGTGATATTTTAAAAGAGCAATGATCCGCATCAACATTTACAAAAAATAGTTGAACCAAAATAGCCTACTATTTTTTTTATAAATGTATTAACATCTATGAATCAGTAAATTCTCTGGATACAAGTGCTTGGTACTAAAATATGTGGAATGAAGAATTTAAACTGTACTTTAGCTCCTTGCAAACAAAAAGTTACTCCCCCACTGTAATTTTATAATTTCTTCACTTTCTCTTAGACATTTGGCAAATGTATGCGATTAGTAAGAAGTGTGTTTAGGGCAAGGATTCAGAGAGCTTAGAGAAGTATGTAACATATTTTCCTCACTTGGTTTAGGGATTTTAAAGTCTGTGTATAATTAAACATTTCTTGGAATGTATTTTGGGATTGGAGTCAGTACATTCTGCCATAATAATATGATCCTCTATTATTTTAAAAAGTTTTAATTACTTTGGGACAAAAATTTATTTGTACTAGAGAATTTGTGAAAAAACTAGTCAGCTTTTAATGTTTAATGCATTACACTTCCCTTTTTTTAAAAAAGGGCTTGAAGTAGGTGAGTTTGAGTTTTTCCTTAGTTCTGAAACACCATAATGACCCAAATATGGAGTCTTTACTTTTTACATATATTAAACTATTTCAGTTAATTTTTCCATGAAATGTCTTAAGAGACTCATGTTTCATTTTTATTTCCTTATGGATTTGCTTGAAGAATAGAACATAAAATAATAATCACTTCATTTAGAACAGAATCTCCCAAAGTCAATAAAACATTGATCTATGTCAGAATAATTTTTATAGGTGTCTAGGGTGAACTTTATTCTAAACAGATTAATGCTACATTTCTTTCCAGATAATTTTTTATCTACTGTTTAATTTTAAGATGCTCAAGCTGACATTGAGATATGTATTTGTATGAAAACATTTGCATTGATATCACGGTGATTCTAGTGAAGCTTTGGTTTCTTGGTGGGAACACTGTGAGTCAACAAAGCAAAAATTAAAGAAAAAAGAAAGAAAAGAAAACTTAGCAGGGTCATGTCTGGAGTAGCTAATGGATGCTTTTGGTTTAATGATGTCTGAAATGTATTTTGTAATGCTCCTTAGAATTCAAAGAAACTTTTCCATTACATTAACTGTTTTAATCATCGAGAACACTGAAATTCTCCAGACTGCCAATCACATTTCTTTTTGGCCTCTGCTATATTTTAATATCTGAATCTCTAAATTAAAAAAAAAAAAAAGGCAAATCGCTTATGGGGCTTTTTTTACTCTTTCTATTTGAGATATTGAGGATCATCGTTATGTTTAATTCTTGGATCCTTTTTCTTTATATCCTTGCTTGTTATGTCTTTTCTTATTGATAAAAGACTTTCTAACAGGTTTAGGTGATATCTCAATGTAGTTTTAATTTGCATTTTCTGGCGATTATCAAGATTGACCATCTATTTATGTACCTATTGGCTATCTATATATCTTCTTTAAGAAAATGTCTATTTAGATTCTCTGTCCCTTTTTTAATTGCATTTGTTTGCTTTGTTTTTCTTTCAACTTGTATGTATTCTTTATGTATTTTGGATATTAATCTCATAAAATATATAATTTTCAAATATTTTTTTCTGATTGAATAGGTTGACTTTTCATTTTGTCGATCGCTTCTTTTGCTGTGCAGAAGCCTTTTAGTTTGATGTAGTCCCACTTGTTGATTTTGTTATTTTTACGTTTTATTTTAGTGTCAAATCCAAAAATTCTTTACCAAGCTCTATGTAAAGTAGCTTACCACCTATGCTTTCTTCTAGGAGTTTTATGGTTTCAGGTCTTATATTCAAGTCTTTAATTCAATTCAGTTATTTTTTGTATATGGTATAAGATACTGTCGTAGTTTCATTATTTTGCATGTTGCTGTTTTCCCAGCACAACTTATTGAAGAGCCTATTCTTTTTTTATTGAATATTCTTGGCTCCGTTATCATAAATTAATTGACCATGTATATGTGGGTTTATTTCTGCACTCTCAATTCTGGTCCATTTATCTGTCTGTCTGTTTTTATTCTTGTACTCTATTGTTTTGATTACTGTAGTTTTATAATATATTTTGAAATCAGGGCACGTAATTCCTCCAGCTTTTTTCTTTTTTCTCAAGATTGCTTCGACTATTCATGGTCTTTTGTAATTCCATACAAATTTTAGAATTGTTTCTTCTGGTTCTGAGGAAAATGGCAAAAGAATTTTGATAGGGATTGCATTGATTCTGTAGATTGATTTGGGTAGTATAGACATTTTAACAATATTAATTCTTCCAATCCATGAGTATAGATTATCTTCCCATTTATTACCTTTCTTTTTTTTTTTTCCATATTATCAATGTCTTAAATTTTTTAGTACACAGGTCTTTCACCTTCTTGGTTAAATTTATTTCTAGGTATTTCACACTTACCATTTGATGTAATTGTAAATGACATTGTTCTCTTAGTTCCTCTTTCTGAAAGTTTGATATTGGTATATGAAAATGAAACAATAATAAAAAAGGTACAATAATCAGAACAACATGGTATTGGCAGAAAAGCAGACACACATATCCATGGAATAGAATTGACAGCCCAGAAATAAACCCACATATATATGGGCAAATAATTTTTGACAAAGGAGACAGAAATATACAATGGAGAAAAGAAAGCCTATTCAATAAATGGTGCTGAGGAAACTGACAAAGAGGCAACCAACTAGATGGGAGAAGATATTTGCAAACAATCCCTTCTATAAGGGGCTAATATCCAAAATATATAAAGAACTCATACAATTCAACAGCAAAAAAACAAACAATTCAATTAAACAATGTGCAGGAGATCTGAGCAGACACTTCTCCCAAGAAGACATACAAACAGCCAACAGACATATGAAAAGAGGCTCAACTTTACTAGCTATTGGGAAAATGCAAATTAAAACCACAATGAGATACCACCTTATACTTGATAGAATGGTTATCATCAACAGGACAAGCAATAACAAGTGTGGGAGAGGATGTGGGGGAAAGAAACCCTTATACACTGCTAGTGGGACTGCAAATTGGTACACCACTATGAAAAACAGTATAGAGGTTTCTCAAAAAATTAAAAATAGAGTTACCATATGACCCAGTACTTTTTCTTCTGGGTATTTACCCCTCAAAATTGAAAACATTTATACATAAAGATATATGCACCCTAATGTCTGTAGCAACTTTATTCACAGGGCCAAGACAAGGGAACAATCAAAGTGTTCTGCTATTTACAACAATGTGATGAATCTCAAGATTGTCATGTAAAGCAACATAAGTCAAACAGAAAAAGTTGAGAACTGTATGGTTTCACTTACACATGGTGTATAAAACTGTAAGCAACAAATGAACATGACAAACAGACTCATGGATATGGACAACAGTTTAGTGGTTACCAGCAGGAAGGGGAGAGGGGATGTTTGTTAACAGTAAAGAGGGTCAAATATATGGTAACAAAAGGAAATTTAACTTAAGGTTGTGAACACACAATGTAATATCCATGCCATATGACTTATTATTGAATTGTACATTTGAAACCTATATGATTTTATTAACCAGTCACCCCAATAAATTTAATTAAAAAATATATACCCTGAAAAAATGCAGCAAATTTCTATATATTGATTTTGTATCCTGTATAACTTTGCTGAATTCATTTCTTAGTTTATAGTTTTTTGAAGTCTTTAGGGTTTTTTTGCATATGGTGTATCATCTGCAAATATTGACAGTTTTACTTCTTTTTTTCCATATTATATTCCTTTTTTTTTTTCCTGCCTAATTACTTTGGCTGGGACTTCCAGTACTATGTTGAATGTAAGTGGTAAAAGTAGGTATCCTTGTCTTAAGCTTTTCACTCTTGAGTGTGATGTTAGCTGTGGGCTTGTCACATATGACTATATTAATGTTGGTGTGTGTTCCCTGTATACTTACTCTGTTGAGAGTTTTTATCTCAAATATTGAATTTTGTCAAATGCTCTACCTGCATCTATTGAGATGGTCATGTGATTTTTATCTTTTATTTTATTAATGTGCTATATCATTGTTGACTGCTTTGTGGTTGTTTAACCATCCTGGCATCCCTGGAATAAACAGTTGATCATGGAATGAAATCCTTTTAATGCATTGTTTAATTTGGTTTGCTAATTTTTTTGAGGATTTTTGCATTTATATTTATCAAAAATTTTGCCTGTGAGTTTTCTTTCTTATGGCATCCTTGTCTGCTTTGGTATCAGGGTTATACTGGCGGCATAAAATTAGTTTGGGAGTTTTTCCTTTGATTTTATTTTTTGGAAGAGTTAGACAAGGATTGGTATATTTTGAATGTTTGGTAGAATTTACCACTGGACTTTCTTCACAGGGATTCTTTAAATGACTGATTCAATGTCCTTAGTAATTGGTCTATTCAGATTTTTTATTTCTTTCTGACACAGTACTGAAAGGTTTTATGTTTTCAGAAATTTATCCATTTCTTCTAACTTGTTCAATTTATTGGCCTATAATTGTTCTTATTAGTCTCTCATGATCCTTTGAACTTTTGTGGTAGGAGTTTTAATGTTTCCTCTTTCATTTCTGATTTTATTTATTTGAGCTCTCTTTCCCTACTCCCACCCCCACCTTGATGCATCTAGCTAAAGGGTTTTTAGCAATTTTGTTTACCTTTTCATAGAACCAATTACTGATTTTGTTGATCTTTTTCATTGTCTTTTTAGTCTCTATTTTATTTACTCTTCAGTGATCCTTATTTTTTTTCCTTCTATTAACTTTGGGCTTTGTTATTATTCTAGATCTTCATATGTATAGAATTATTAATTTTGTATCATAGTGAATTATTCTAAAATACATTAACTTATTTGCCGAACAGTTTATAATGGTCAGTTTGATATTTTATACATAATTACAAATTAAACATATGCCTAACACACTTCTAATAATATACTGGCTGTAGTAAAGAACAGTCATTTATTTCAGACAACTAGAGTCTGAAATTGTATAATTACCAATAATCCAATTAGAGTATTCTAGTCAGCTCAATAATGGGATTTAATCAACTTAAATAATTTTATTCATTTATTCATTCTAACCAAAATTACCTACTAATTGCAAATTTTTATTTGTATAATGAACATATAAATGAATGCCAAGAAAAGGCAAAGAATAGAAAAAAAGGTAGTATGATTCTCTATAAATAGCATGTACTGATTAATGTTGCGATTGTGTAGGCCTTGGTTTTCTCAGCTGCCTCGGGTTTGGTGAGGGGCTTTGGAATTATACAACTTTAAAAGGCCGACAACACCCACTGTAAATGTATATGTCCTTCATGTGGTCAAAAGTGTTGCAGGTAGGGTAAAATAAGACCTATGGTGAAAAACCATTAAATAAAATTAATTTATGTACACCTTAATGTTAGGAGTGTTTGGGATTTATATATTAAGTAGATTACCTTATCAAGACCATGGGGAAGTTTGAGTAAAGTATGTTTGTGTTTTATTTTAAACCACTTATTAGAATATACATTAAAGCGTCTAGCAGAGGAACTAGAAAGAACCCTTATCAAAAGGACACTATTTTAGTTGACTAATCTTAAATTATTTATCAAAAATAATTATCTTCTCTTTCACCTAAAATAATTATTTTCCCTTTATTTTAACATTTTTAGAAAATACAATGTAAAGGATATAAACTCTGTTTTTAAACTGTCATGTTTCATGCATAGCATTAAAAAAATCATTGGTATATTAATACTTCATAAAAGTAGACTGTATTTTCTTCTTGTATGCAATAGTCTTGAGATTTTCAGAGAACACATAATTTTTTTAAACCACTTAAAAATAACCCAATGTCTAAAATGCAGAGAAAATGGATATGGTTCCATAGTGTATCAGTTAGCATGACACTGCTTTACACTCAGAAGGTCTTGAGTTCATGCCCCAGTGGAGCCATGGTACATGTTCTATGGCCGTGCCACCCTGAACAAGCCCAATGTCTGATCTCAGAAGCTAAGCAAGGTCGGACCTGGTTAGTACTTGGATGAGAGACCACCTAGAAAGACCAGGTGCTATAGACATAGATAATAATACATTTTTTAAAAAATGCAGGGAGAAAATAATCTTTACGTTGCTTTCAACTTCCTTGTTTAGTACTTACAGAATTGCTAGAAAAACAAAGCCAGAAAATGTAGATAAATATTGATTTTAAAACAGGTAAAAGAAAGATTTTTCATGATCATAAATCACAAAACTTTTTAACTCATAAATTAACATAAGTACATTTTGCATTGTAGGTAAATTACTGACTCTGGCTCTTTACCATCATTATGAAATAGATTATAAGAGTATTTAAATAAAAGGTTAGTTTAAAAAGATCCAGATAGATATTATGTATAATAATCTGCTACCTTGGCTGTTTCTGATGGATTTTCCATCACAGTCAACCTGTGTTTCCTTTATTTATAGCTAGAGCCAAGTGTTAGACAATGACACTATCTATCTTTTTGTACAATTTGCCAATTTGGGGTACTTTACAAACTATGTTCTCCTGAATTGTCCTTGTGAATCACCATTCTGCTGAGAAAGGACTGACCAAAGAAATGATTTATGTACTGAAACATCAATGTAATTCTTAAACTACATATCTCAAAGATATTTTTACTAAAGGAAAGAAAAAGACATTTTGTGGGGATGAAGACAATAGTATCTTTTAAATAAACAGCCATTAAGCTATTTTAGATTTCTTAATTATTAAGAAAATAAAAATTCATGGAAAAGATTTCTTACAGGCATTTATCTTAAATAATAATCTTTGCCAATAATTTTGGACAGCTATTTTTATGTTGTCTTTTTCAAGTTTCCTTATGCATTTCAGTTGCATAATCTCTCTTTAGAACGGTTCATGATCTGACCTTAATTCATTTAAATATAACTTGGAGATAACTATATCATATATTTTATTTCCTAAAGGGAAATGAAAAACAGTCACCTATAGAATATGTGTTGCTCAAATCAGTGAGATGATTTCATTGAATTTTCTGGTTTTTGAGCACTTGATAAAGATTGGACACAGTGCAAAGACCTCTAAACAAGGTATGTATCCTTGTTTTTGTGGATAGTTCTTCATATTCTTTCACATTTTCAATGAAGCTATTCTTTTTCAAGTATTATACTTCCCATTTACCAAATCTTTCTTTGGTTACCAGTTGTTCTAGTTAAGTCAGTATATTTGATTGGTTTAATTATTTCTCTATCTAAGAAACAGTATTATTTGTGTATATATCTTTAGGAGTCATTCACTGTAACTTTTCAAATGGCAAGTTCTTGACATTATTTAATGAGATGCTTATTATCTTTACTATTATAAAATATTCAAAATACATAGATGGTACACAGAGAAAAATCAATTGACCAATGATAGCTTTGAATTATGTATTTATAGCTATTTTCTTATACTAGGTTATTAAAATTATAAAAATTTTGAGTTGCAATATTTATTGGATAAAAATGTTAAAGAATTATATAACAAAAGATTATACACTGTCATGTGGTTATATTTACTTTTATATAAAATATATATAACATATATAAATAAGTTAGTATATTATTATCACAAGTTCTGTTACAGAATTCTTTAATTATTGGAATCTAAACAGGGCTTGGCTTATATCTTTCGTCTCTAAACGCATCCTTTAATATCCTTTATTTAAATATATTAGTCAAACATGTTTAGTGATTCATTTTCCACTCAGATACTTTCACTTGGAAAATTTTTCTACTTATTCCCAGACTTCACTGGTGCTTTTTAGTTTTTTTGTTTGTTTGTTTGTTTGTTTTTAATGCTATAGTGATAGGACTAAAAGAAACGAGATCGATGTAACAAAATAATGGTTTTATTCTGATTTCCTTTTATTCACTAGAAGTCAAGGAGACATTTTTGATGGAAAAATAGGCTTCTTAATCTTGAAAGCTGGAATGCCAATAGGTACATCTTATACTGGTTTTATATGATTATACTAAGATTAAATTTAAATAATGCATGTAAAGTGAAAATGTTAGGTTCTATTGTTTTTCTTCTCCATGAAAATATACTTTGGGGTCCAAGTAGCAATCTTTAAAGTTAACGTTGTAAAATAACCCAGTTCAAAATTTGGTAGTTCCCTATAAGTGCTAATTATTAAATCATTTATATAAAAATTTATTGATACACTTATATTTTTAATTTGTTTCTTGTAGTTATGCTAAGACTTACTGTGGTAGTTATTGATTTTAAATCCATAAATGTATATTTAAATAAACTCCCAGTCAGGGTAAAGTTACAGCAGAAATATTGCATCATATGTTACAACCTTAGAAACTCTCCCTTGGTAGTAATGGCCCCTGACTCCCTTTGGGTATTTTAGGCATTGATGCTCCATAATGGGCTATTAAGGAAGTTGTTTAATTTGAAACCTATCCAGGTGCACCCTAGTGAGATGAGATAATTTCAAAACATGTGTATTTTCTCTCCTGAATGGTTGCTACTGATAACACAAAGTACAAGAAATGAAATATAGGAAAGCTATCTTGGAATACTTTGTGAATCTCAAAAGACAATACATTTCTTATGTAATTTCAAGAACAAGATATTTAAAATGTACAGATATCCTCTTTAGGGAAGTTCTAACAGAAATATTTCTAGATCTTGTCTGCTATACATTTTTAAAATTTTCCACTATTGTATAAAAATCTCTTATTAATACTTGTTTAAACTGCTTTTGAAAATAAAGAGACCTATTGAAATTTTTAAGAAATGTGAATATCAAGGGTTTAAAGTCACATGTTTATATGAAAGAGATGAATGGGACTGGCCAGTAATGATAACTAAACCACAGTGAAACTCTGATATAGTCATCCAGCTTATAATGAGATTTAGCATCCAATGCATTTCTCTCAGTTTGGAAAGTCTTCTGAGAATGTGTAAGTAGATACAGTATTTTTTTTTTTCATATCTGCCTGGATGAATTGAAATAGAATGAATTTGACATCACTTTAATTCTTGGAGTTTCTGTATTTTAGGCCCTTTTTTTAGTTAGTTTTTCAGTAATGGTCATTGTTTTCAGAGAAATAATATTAGGAAATGAGATGTTTCTGAGTTCAGTGTAGTAAATCTACAGTGCCGCTTGATAAATTTCTGGTCATCTAATTTGACATTTAAAGTTTATTTTTCCCAGTTGAGGAAACTTTTTTCACAATCTCAACTGTAGTGCTATTTGCAATAATAATGATAAATTATGAAATTTTACAAACTATGTGATTTTGTTGATTTTATTTATTTTTATTTTTTCTGGCCTTATTAAAATGTAATAGATAAGTAGTTTCTTGTTTTTATCTTGAAAACTTCAGCGAGTTTTTAAAATTATAGTTGGCATACAATAATATACTAGTTTTACTCATACAGCATAGTGATCAGAGGTCTACATAACACACAGAGCGATCACCCCACTAAATCTAGTGTAGCGATCATCCCCATGCTACACTCTATATCTCCATGTCTATTCTGCAACTATCTATTTGTACTGCTTTTTTTGCTGTTCCTCCAACCTCCCTCTCATGTAGTAGCCCTCAAAATATTCTCTGTATTTGTGATTTTTTTTCCACTTTTGTTGTTATTATCATTGATTTTGTTCTTTAGATTACACATGTACGTGAAATAATGTGATATTTGCCTTTCTATATCTGGCTCCTTTTATTCAGCACAATACCCTCTAGAACCATCAAAGCAATACCTTTTTCCATCCCTTTGCCTTTAGTTTGTGTGTGTCTTAATATGAAGTGAGTTTCTTGTAGGCAGCATATGTAGAGGTCTTGTTTTCTTATTCCTTCAGGCACTCTGTCTTTTGTTTGGAGCACTTTCTTCTTTTCCATTTGAGGTACTTGTTGATAGGAATGTAGTTATTGCCATAATCTATTTCTGTTTGTGATACATTTTTCTG
>PVKZ01002648.1:0-40957 GCA_004027375.1 Macroglossus sobrinus | reverse complement strand
GTAGATTCTGGGTTTTCATCACTTCGAATAGTTTGTGCTAAGCCCTTCTGTCCTGCATAGTTTCTTATGAGAATTCAGCTACCAGTCTTATAGGTATGCCCTTATAGGTAACTAACTGTTTTTTTCATGTTGCTTTTTAGATTCTCTCTTTGTATTTAACCTTTGGCATTTTAATTATGATGTATCCTGGTGTGGACCTCTTTGGGTTCTGCTTTCTTGGGACTCTCTGAGCTTCCGGGGTCATATGTCTATTTCCTTCACCAGCTGAGGGAAGTTTTCTATCATTACTTCTTCAAATAGCTCAACATATTGTTTTCCTTTCAGTACCCCTATGACATGGATATTTTTTACCTTTAATAGTGTCCCATAAGCTCCTTAAATTATTATTATAATCTTGGTTTCTTTTTTCTTGCCATTCTTATATTATTGAGTGTCCTTGGCCTCTCCATTCTCTATATCTGTCATTTGATCCTCTTTATCCACTCTGTTTATTACATCTAATAAACTCTTCATCTCAGATAATGTGTTCTTGATTTCTGACTGGTTCTCTTTTATCATTGCCATTTCCATTTTTATGTTTTATTTCAGAAAGTTCTCACTGATTTCATCTGTACCTCCCCTAAGTTCATTGAGCATCTTTATAACCAGTGTTTTGAACTCTGCATCTGTTAGATTGCTTGACTCCATCATTCCTGGATCTTTGTTCTATTTTCTCATATGGTTTCTGCTTCTTTATCTTCCCATTTTGGCTGCCTTTCCATGTCTGTTTCTCTATACTAAGAAAAGCTCCTAAGTCTCCTGGTCGTATTAGTGCAGCTTTGTACAGTACGTGTCCAGTGGTGGAGCCCTGAGAGGAGTTCAGCTACAGGCTAAATTTAGCCCCCACCCTGTGCCCTTCAGGGGCCACCAGTTAAGATTCAGCAATCCACTGATCCTGTGCTTATGGTTACCTCAAGAGGCCATGCCAGAAACTGAGGCCAGCTGCCACCAGTATGAGTCATGGAGCTGCTCAGCAAGGATTATTTGACTAGGCAAGGACACACCTGGATGTGGCTTGGGTGGGGCTGTGAGTTAGAGGAGGCTGACTTTCACGGAGTCTTCTGGCTGAGGAACCTCTGTTATCCAGTTTGATAAGGTCTCAGCTATGGTGGCACTGAGTCCACACACTGGGAAGAGGGAGGGAGGGCTCGACAGAGAAATGATGGATACTGTGGGCACTTCTGTAGGTGTTCTGCAGAATCATTGGTTAGTGGAATTAAGGAGAGGCAGTAGGCTCTAATGAATGAAAACAGAAACCATAGATTTAGACTCTTTAGTTGCAAATCTGGGCTCTTTCATTTGTAGCTATGTGACCACAATAAGCAGTTTAACCTCTTAGTCCCTCAGTTTTCTTATCTATCAGTTACAATATAATAATAATAATAATAATAATAATAATAATAATAATAATAATAAATAAAAACAGTAATAATAGCAGCCCCTTTCTTTGGAGTTGTTATAAGATTACCAATGTTTATATGCAAAATCAATTAAATGAGTTAATATAAGAAAAGCTTTTACAATATTGCCAGATATAGTAAGGGCTCAATAAATGTTAGATATTGTTATGAGAACTATTATTTGCCTGGTGCTCTGTAGACTTTGGAACATGTTACTGTTACAAATACAATTTAATTTGAAGTAGACATCTGTAATATTCTGAATTCTTTTAATTGTAGCTTGCTTGCCTTTACTAATTTCTACTTCTCTTAGAAATATAGAACTCAGTCCTTGATTATTGTCATAAATGACATATTGTAAAGTAATTGTTGATTTTTTGAATATCTTTTTAAATAATAGCTATATGCATTCAACCTACTTATTGCAGTTAATATTTATGATAGAAAACTGAGATTTTTATGTGTTTCTTTTATTTTTGAAGAGCAAAGTAAAGGACCTATTTTTCAATTCAGATATATTTTACAAATCTTATACATAGAGAGTATACGATCAATTTTTTAGTTTTAATTATCATAATTATTTATACTTAGCTTAATTTCAGGCTAATAGATTTATTTTCTATCAAACATATCAATTTCAGCAAATATTATTTTTTTCAAAGCCTATTGGAAATGAACTCCAGTCAAATCCTTTGTGGGATCTCCAGGAAGAGGTTAACTCAAGGACACTTCACAAGAAAATGATCCTGTGTAAAACATTAATCTATTTCAATGTTAAATGATATGCTGTCCTAAAACCAAAAACAGCAATGTTCGTTAAATTCAAATTTGTTCCTAAACATTAATAGACACTTATTAGATTATAGCATTATCTGAAAGACAATTAGATGGGACTTTTGCTCTAAAGAATTTTCTTATTAAACGTACCTTCTTAGGTTACTTGTTTTTTAATGTAGCATAAAATTATATTTGAACTATAATTTTAAGGAGATATGTGTTTTACTTAAGCAATGAAAATATTTTTTGTTAGTATTTCAGCTAATGTTTAAAGATTTAACATTTCATTGCATGAAAGTTTTGTAATGTTCATAAAAAATAACTGAACGTAAATAGGTCTTTCTTTGCTCGTGTGGGCAGGCACTCTTTCTCTCTCTTTCTCTCTCTCTCGTAGAGGAGTGGAGACTTGGATGAAAGTTCTAGTGGAAATGTAATCTTATCCCTATTTCCAATTTGATTTAACTTTTCTCTGTATCTTTTGTACCCATCCTGTTTTTTTTTTCCTTCTGTTTTCTGCCCTGATTTATTTTTCCTTTCATCCTGACAAAACATATAACTGTGATATTTCTACAACTTGAAAAATTGTTGTCTTGACTTTCTTCAAATAATCTATATCTTAAATCACAATCTGGACTTGTAGGTGACTGTAAACTCCTACCATACTAACTGGAAA
Source organism: Macroglossus sobrinus (assembly GCA_004027375.1). Lineage (NCBI taxonomy): Eukaryota > Metazoa > Chordata > Mammalia > Chiroptera > Pteropodidae > Macroglossus > Macroglossus sobrinus. Next base: position 38,068 of record PVKZ01002648.1, on the reverse strand, counting down.
ATATTGTTACTGACACTGCTAGCCTAAGGTATTTTTCATTTCTCTCCATTATCTCCTATATACCACAACCAATTTAATCTTCTAAAAGCATGGTGTTTCTGATGTACTTTCTGATTCTATCCCCTTTTTCATTTAGCCATTTACAAACTCCTATCAAATATTCTTCTGTCCCACTCACCACCAAATGTAATCTCATTTGCCATTTGTAATTCTAAAGTGGAATATAAAACCCTTCATTAAATGTAAACAAGGATTTTTCTCACTTATTAAATGCCTACTCTTGCCAGGAGTTTTTACAGTTTTTACACCCCCCCCCCACACACACACACACAAACACACACACCCTCTTTAAGTCTTGTAATCACCTGGTGTTATTATAAATATTAATTTCAGATGTGATCATTAGTGTATAGAAAATTTGCATAAGCTGTTTGTGGTCATACAGATCACAGCTTGAAGAGAGGACTTAAATGCCTTTTCTCACTTCAAAGTTTATGTCATACCTTTTATTCATGGTATTTCTGATGGCTTTGATGTATACAATGTTTAATACCTAATGATAGGAGCTTAGAATTTTTAAATTCAATTTATAGGGGTGACATTGTTTAGTAAGATGACATAAGTTTCAAGTGTACAATTCAATAATATGTCATATGTATATTGTATCCTATGTTCTCCACCCTAGAAGTTTTAAGAGTATGTACAGAAATAAATGACTAAGAAAAACATGGCCACATCCTGTTCTAGGTCAAGATAAATACATACTTACGGTACATAAAAATTCTTCCAGGTTATATTTGACTTGGATATATAACAAGATATACATCTGTACAGATAAGTAGTCCAATTATAGTCTGTTATTTAGTAATAATGAACTGACAAATTGATAACAAAAGCATTATATCTCTAAGTGTTGTAATTCTATGGAATCTATATTTGATCTCAAATAGCATAATAGCTGCTAAGCAGTGTTATGCAAGTTGGAATCCTGACAAATATCATAATATGAAAATGTAAAGGCTGCATTATTTTTGTGTGCTGTCATGTTAGTTACTATCTAAATAGCAGTTAGTTTATTAATTTAATGATTCACTTAATACCTCCATTTCAGTTAATACCCCTATTAACTTACACTCTTTGTTTCAAACCAAAGATCATTTACACAAATTAAATTTAGAATAAAATGTTCAAGTATTTATGAACAATATAGAGGATTATAAAAATTTTCGAAATAGACTCCCTATAAATATTTACCTTCAATCTTAAAAGACAGTATTTGTGGTATTTTTATAGATTTATATAATTTGTTCCTTTATCACAAAATTACGTAAATATTACAAAATGCAAGGTTTGAAACTAACCAAATTGAATTCAGGTTTCTTTGTATAGCCCTCAAAATTCTCCCTGTTCTCCTATTCTGCCTTAATGGACTATCTATATCATTTCATACTGCCCCTCACTTACTCAGTAAACCTGACAAACCTATTGAAGTTCTGAGACAGGCTCTATTTTTACCAGCTCTTCACTTTTCTTTGTAACTCTTTTTTTTTCCTTCTTCTTTTTAAAATTTATTTTATTATTATTATTTTTTAAGTTTTTTGGTGACATTGGATACAAAATTCAGTAAGTTTCAGGTGTACAATTCAACAGTAAGGCGCATATATATATATATATATATATATATATATATATATATATATATATAGCATTGTTTGTTCCCCTCTCATAATTAGATTTCTTTCTGTCACCACATATTTTACCCCTTTTACCCCATCTATCTTCCTTCTTCTCTCTCCTCCTCCCACCCTCTAGTAACCACTAGTCTATTGTCCATGTCCATGAGTCTCTGTTTGCCCTGTTTTTTTTAGGTTTACATTCCACATATAAGTGATATCATGTGGTTTTCAATTTGCTCATAAAAACTCTTAACCCAGAATGTTTCTCCTTCAAATATTGTTTATTGAAATCATATACATTCTTCAAATTCTAGCACAATTGTCATTCTTTTGCAGGTCGTTCAAACTTTGTTATTTTCTCTATTTTTAAAATTCTACTCTTAATTGTATTTGGATTTATATTTTTGTTTGTATTTCCTACATTCTTTTCTCCTTTTCTTCTTCACCCTTCTTTAATGCAAGAATTAACTATAAATATCTCATACATTCTCTATAACCAAACCCAGTTTACAATGTTGGATTAAATAATGATCTCTTGGAACACTATACCACAGAAACACATGTGATTTGATTGAATTTGGTATTGAAAATGTTAAACAAGATAACTGAGACTTTATCCTCTATGAATCTTCAAAGCTATCTGACAGTATTTAAGAAAGTATTCATTACTGTAACTTTCAGCTTCTTATTGCTAATAGACTCAATAGTTAAATATTTTTCAATAGTTATTTAATATTATGTACTTTGACTTCATAAATATTAAAAAGAGAGATCCTTGAACCTTATTGAAATAAGAAATTTTAATAAGCTTATTTAAGTAATGAGCTTTGGTTTCAGAGTCAAAATGCTAAGAGAAAGTGTTTATTATTTTTTTAATGGTATGATCAGTAGTAGGACTCAAACTAATAGTACTTTTTAATTTTATATTATACTCAACTGTACTAACATGTAAAATAATTATTACTCATAATTACTTTAGCAAAAAACAAGAAAACTTTAAAATAAAATTATAGTTTAAATTTTGAGACATTGTAATTTATAACCTTTTTAAAACGCCTAAACTTCTCTAAAGCTCATTTTGCTTCTAGACAGTGATCATCACACCAAACATTTTGAAATATTATAGGATTGTGATAGGAGGAAGTTGTAAGTCATCTAATTTTTCAACTTTTCTCTAAGAATTAATATAACATAGAGGTCCTATCTATACTAGAAGGAGTATTCTATGTAGAATTGCTTTGCAAAGACAATTAAGTCTCTTCCTCTTCCTCTCCTTCCTTCCTTCCTTCCTTTCTTCCTTCCTTCCTTCCTTCCTTCCTTCCTTCCTTCCTTCCTTCCTTCCTTCCTTCCTTCCTTCCTTCCTTCTTTTCTTTTTCTTTTTCTTTTTCTTTTTTCTTTTTATTTTAGAAATAGCTATAATTTTCCTATATGGAATATGGGAAAAATAAACATTAACTGGAACATTTCTGTCTTATAAGTACAAATGCAGCTATAGGACTGTATATTAATTATTAAAATAATGTTACACAGCATTTTATACATTTAGCATGTGCAAAATATGTAAAAAAAAAACTAGACCTCAAGAAGGATGATATGGAATAAAATTTGTAGTTTGCAGAATTTGTGATGTCAACAATACCATGTAGTTTACTTTGGTAAAATATGAATAGTAAGTTATCTTATAGAAACGTGACCAAGAATAGCTAAAATAAAGGTAACAAATCCAAGATGAGTGGCTTTCAAATTCTAATATTAGTCTCAAGAGTATAGAAAGGAAGTAAATATAAAATAAAAATAGAAGCTTCAGACATCATTTGAAAAGAAAGATATATACAAACTTAAACAGGAAAAACAAATTATGACACCAGAGTTTAAAGTGAGAGTTTCCCCAAGATAAAATTAATGTCTTAAATTTAGAACTATTGTTTTAGCAATAACAAAAAAAAAATCAAATCTTTTTAGAGTATAATAGTGCTAGATATAAATTAAATTTAGTCTAAGTATAATACATAAAAATTTTTATATAGTTTATGAGGAAGAAAAATTCATTACATAAAACATTTGTAACATAGCTTTTCATGTTGTGTTTTTTTTAACTTTTAGTGAACTTGACTCAAAAACACAGTTTATTATAACCTAAAATATTAATTATATAAATTAGGACACTTTAATCAACCTTAATTTTTAATTTTGAATATTGTGAAGAGTAGTGAAGTGAGGTAGTTTTGTTTGAGGACATATAAATTTTAAGTACCTATTCAAGAACTGCACTAGAAATATACTCCTTCTAAGCTTTGCCTAGGTTAACACACAAAACTGATTGCCATCACCATTGTGGTAATCTTTGATAAAAGAAAGAATAATTTTTAAAGCATTAGTGTTTTGATTTATTAATGTAAATTAGCATAAGCAATAAAGTATGTTTATAATATACTTCATTATATAAAGTATATTATAAACAAGACAAACATACTGAAAGTCCTTTTTTATGAAATCATATTATTTTGGTATGCATTGTTTACCTACAGAATTCTCAAGGAGAATATGCATATCTAGATAGCTGTGTTATTAGTTTCTCAAACATGTAAGTGAGAGTGGTGAGTGGGGCTTATAGCCTATCCCTTATTCTGAAGGAATAAAAGAAACAAAAAAATTTGACAAATGACAGACATTTACTGATAGACATTCACGATCACTTGGCAATCTCTGCATAAGACAGTAATTTACAATATCTCTAATCTTAAAGGAAAGCAACCTGCAAGGCCAATATTGTTTTTTTCTTATAATTGAGGAAACTAAGACAGAGAGGTATACAAATTTGCCTAGCACTAGAATTAATAGGTCAACATGATTTTAAATCTGTTGCTGATATACACAAAAGAAAATCTGACAGTTTTTTACTTTGTTTTTCTATAACATCTCACATAACATATCACATTTGTGCAGTACTTAAATTATTGGTGAGCATATTTTTTTATTCATATTTCATAGCAAGTGGTTTAAAAATGATTATCTCATTGTAGACTTATAGCCATACTCTCTCCATTTTATCCTGTAGTGCTAGCACAGAGATTTGTACATAGAGAAGGCTAAAAAATTTTAGTGGAGATGAAAATGTATTTTCAAATTGACTTGTTAAATGCTTTACCTCTTTAGTAAGATTTTTTATAAGTAATTATCTTGTCATAACTAAATGAGTTCTTAATGCCTCTTCTTGGTTTTTATTCTCTTTGCATTTTGAAAAGCTATGTTTCAGAAATGAGTTGAGTGAAAATCCCTTTTATATGAAAACTGGTTTGGTGAAATTAATGACAACACATAAATTAGAAAATAAATTATTCTAGGATGTGTTCTTTTTTCTTTTAATGTTAGTATTTAAGGAGTAAGAGGTAATCTTTCATTAGGTTACAAGCAATCTTGTCTTTCAATTATCTTTAAAATTTATGTAGTTTAATTCTTGGAATTTTATTATATATGCCTCCAAATTAGGCCATTTTGAGGGGTTGTGGGTGAGAGGTATGCAGGTTATGAAGCTAGAGTGTGAGAACGTGTCACTCTCCTAAAATAATAGCTTCTAATCTAAATTTCTTTTCCCACCACCATTTACAATGATCATGAAAATAAATTCCTATGCCCAAATCAAATGTAAAATGTTTCATTAAAAGTAGCTTTATGCCCTGCTGTGATATCTTAAAATAAACCATTATTATAAATAATAAATATGTATTTTTTTATTTTTTCTATAAAATAACTGTATCCCATTGCTTCATGAATGTGAAAATATATATCTTATGAAACAAACTGGTTTTCATAAAACATAGTCTGGTTTTCACTAAAGCCACACTTCTCAAAAGCAATACTTATATTTCACTCAGGAAATAATTCCCCCTCAACTTTCAAAGGGTACAATGCTATAATTAGGCTGTTTACTTTTCAAACATTTTTTTTCTTTCTTTTTGTCCATCCACGCCTACCTGTACTATTCCAGATTCTCCATTTTTTATAATCAAATGACATATTTAAGAAAGGCTTACCTCTTTCATGGAAACTTGCTACATTTTACTCTTTCTTTCTACAATTAAAACTCTTAATACCTTTCATACAGCTTTTTGTTTATTTCTACTATATGTAGAGAAAAGAGCACTGATGTTCGAATCAGACATTTGGTTTGAAATTCTTGCTGTGTAACATGTCAGATTTTCCTCCTCTGACATGTTAAACATGAGATAATATTATCTGCTCTATAGCTGTGTATGTAGAATTAATTCAAATAGTTGTGTAAAATCTAGAACATTGCTTGGCATATGATAGGTACTAAAGAAGTTTTAATTATTCTTTACCTGTAACTTCATTTCCTGTGTTGTGTTTTTTCACTACACCATGTGAGTTGTGAGAAAAATTATTCTACTTCATTTGCATTTTCAATAATATCAACTATAGTAGATATTTAGTATAAGTTTTTAAAATAATGAATAAATAATTTACCTAGATAGCTGATTATAATTTTTCCAGTGGCTAAATAGCTAAATAGTTCTCTATATGTTTATTATACACACACACACACACACACACACACACACACACACACACACATACCTATATATATGTATATTTATATATGTTTTGTGTGTGTGTGTGTGTGTCTATATGTATATATACAATTACTGATGTTGATTTTTGACACATGTACTCAATGGTCATAGAGGATGAGGGAAAGAAACTGTATTTGAATGTTGAGGGTGGGTGAGTATTGTTTACTTATTTATCTATCAATCAATTTAGGTATCCTTTAGTCATTAATTGTTGTGTGCATGTTCAATAATGTAAATACAGACTATTTCAAAATTTAATTTTTAATTAAAATTTTGGGAAGAATTCTACACTTGTGACAAGAATGATTTCTAAATTTTTTTAGGTAAGTCAGACTGTTGCTTTTAGGTTTATATACAACATATAAGTGATATCATGTGATTTTCAACATTTTAGTCTGGCTTATTTCACTTAGCATGATTATCTTAAGGTCCACCCAGGTTGTCGCAAATGGCAGTATTTAATCTCTTCTTATGGCTGAGTAATATTCCATTGTATATATGTATCACTGTTTCTTTAGCCAATCATCTATCATAGGACACTTCAGTTGCTTCCATGTCCTAGCCACTGTGAACAATGCTGCTATGAATATCGATGTGAAAATATCTTTTTGAATATGGTTTCTCAAGTCTTTGGGGTAAATACTCAGTAGAGGGATTGCTGGATCATATGGTTGGTCAATTCTTAGTTTTGTGAGGAACCTCCATACTGTTTTCCATAATGGCTGTATCAATTTGCAGTCCTACCAGCAGTGTATGAGGGTTCCTTTTTCTCTGCATCCTCTCAACATTTGTTATTACTTGTTCTGTTGATTATAGCTATTCTAACAGGTATGAGATGGTATCTCATTGTGGTTTTGATTTGCATTTCCCTAATAGCTAAAGATTTTGAGCATCCTTTCATATATTTGTTGGCCATTTGTATGTCCTCTAGGGAGAATTAGCTGTTCAGGTTCTTTGCTCATTTTGTGATTGAATTGTTTGTGGGTTTTTTGCTGTTATTGAGTTGCTTGAGTATCTTGAATATTTTGGATATTAGGCCCTTATTGGGGGCATTGCTTGCAAATATATTTTTTCATTGAGATGATTGTCTTTACCTTGTTGATGATTTCTTTTGCTGAGCAGAAGCTTTTTAGTTTGATGTAGTCCCATTCATTCATTTTTAGTTTTCCTTCCCTTGCCTTTGAGGTCCAATTCATAAAATCTTTAAGTCCAAGGTCCTTGAGTTTAGTTCCTATGTTTTCTTCTATGTATTTTATTGTTTCTGGGCTTATATTTATGTTCTTAATCCATTTTCAGTTAATTTTAGTGTGTAGTGATAGACAACAGCCCAGTTTCGTTCTTTTGCAGGTGACCTTCCAATTTTCCCAGCATCATTTATTGAAAAGGCTTTCCTTCCTCCACTGTATGGTTTTGGCTTTTTGTCAAAAATTATTTGCCCATATAAAAATGGGTTTACTTCTGAACTCTCAATTCTGCTCCACTGGTCCATGTGTGTGTGTTACTGCCAATACCATGCCATTTTGGTTACTGTTGCTTTGTAGTGTAATTTGAAGTTGAGCAAAGTGATGCCTCCAGCTTTGTTCTTTTTTCTCAGTTTGGGGTCTTTTTTGTTTTTATACAAATATGATGATTTTTTTGTACTATTTTTTAAAGAAATACTGATGGCATTTTCATGGAGATTGCATGAAATCTGTATAAAGCTTTAGGTAATTTGGTCATTTTAACTATGTTGATTCTTCCAATCCAAGAACATGGAATGTCTTTCCATTTCTTTGTATCTTCTTTTATTTATTTTAATAAAGTCTTGTAGTTTTCATTATATAGGTCCTTCACATCTTTTGTTAAACTTATTTCTAGGTATTTTATTCTATTTGTTGCAATTGCGAAAGGAATTATTTTTCTACTTCTTTTTCTGACACTTCATTATTAGAGTATAGGAATGCTACAAATTTTTGCACTTTGATTTTGTATACAGAGACTGTGCTGTATTTGCTTATTGTTTCTAGTAGTATTCTTGTGGAGTCTTTAGAGTTTTCTATATAGAGAATCATGTCATCTGCAAATAATGACAGTTTGACTTCTTTATATCCTATTTGGATGCCTTTTGTATCTCTTTCTTCACTGATTGCACTTGCTATGACCTCCAATGTTATATTGAATAACAGTGGCAATAGTGGACAGCCTTGCCTTGTTACTGATCTTAAAGGAAAAGTTTTTAGTTTTTCACCATTAAGTATAATGTTGACTGAAGGTTTGTCATACATGCCCTTTATTATGTTATGGTACGTTCCTTCTATACCAGTTTTGTTAAGTGTTTTGATCATAAATGGATGCTGTATCTTGAAAGATTTTTCTTTATCTATTGATATGATCATATGATTCTTATTTTTTAATCTGTTTATGTGGTGTATCATATTAATTGATTTCCATATGTTGAACCATCCCTTTGCCACTGAGATGTAGCCCACTTGATCGTGGTGTATAATCTTTTTAATATGTTGCTAGGTTCAGTTTGCTAGTGTTTAAAAAATTTGCATCTGTGTTCATAAGAGATATTGGTCTGTATTTTTCTTTTTGTGTTATCTTTACCAGGTTTAGGTATGAGAGTAATATTGGTCTCATAAAATGAGTTGGGAAGTATTGTCTCCTCTTTGATTTTTTAGAAAAGTTTGTAGAGAATAGGTATTAAATCTTTTAAAAATGTTTGGTAGAATTCACTGGTGAAGCCATCTGATCCTGGACTTTGACCTTTTGGTAGATTTTTTATGATTGTTTCAATTTTCTAACTGCTGATTGGTCTATTTAGATTTTTCAGATCTTCTTGATTCATTTTAGGAAGGTTGTATTTTTCTAAGTACTGGTCCATTTTATCTAGGTTATTAAATTTGGTATTATTTTCCTTTTCATAGTAATATTTTATGATCATTTATATTTCTGTGATGTCAGTTATAATTTTCCCTTTCATCCCGGATTTTGTTTATTTGTGTCCTTTCTCTTTTTTATTTAGTGAGTCTAGCCAAGGGTTTGTCAATTTTATTAAACTTCTTAAAGAACCAGCTTCTTGTTGTATTTATTTTTTTATTTTATTTTTTCAATTTTATTTATTTATGTTTTAATTTTGATGATATCTTTCCTTTTGTGACTTTAGGCCTCATTTGTTTTTCCTTTTCTATTTTTCTAAGATGAAGCGTTAGGTTGTTTATTTGGGCTCATTCTTGTTTTTAGAGATAAGCCTTTAATAATATGAACTTCCCTCTTATGACTCCTTTTGCTGTGTCCCAGAAGTTTTGATATGTTGTACTATCATTATTCTTCATTTCTATGTATCTCTTGATCTCTCTTTTTATTTCTATCCTGACCCAGTTATTCTTCAGTAGCATGTTGTTTAATCTCCATGTATTTGTGGTTCTTCCTGATTTCTTTTTGCAGTTGATCTCTAGTTTCAAAGAATTATAATCAAGGAATATAATTGGTATGATTTCAACCCTCTTATATTTGTTGAGGCTATCTCTGTGTCCCAGTATGTGGTCGATTCTTAAGAATGTTCTGTGCGCACTAGGGAAGAATGTATAAGCAGCTGTTTTGCGATGGAAGGCTCTGTAAATGTCAATTATGTCTAGTTGGTCTAATGTGTCTTTTAAGAATGTTATTTACTTATTTTCTGTTTGGATGATTTGTCCATATGTGACAATAGGGTATTTAGGTCCCCTACTATGATAGTGTTTTGGTCTGTTTTTCCCTTTAGTTCTGTTAGTAATTGCTTTACATATTTTAGGGCCCCCTGCTTGGTATCATAGATATTAATAAGTGTTATGTCTTCTTGGAGCATGATTCTCTTTATCATTACAAAATGTCCCTTCGTATCTTTCTTTACCTTTTTGATTTTGAAGTCTATTTCATCCTATATTAGTACCACTATTTCCGTTTTTCACTGAGTGCCATTTGCTCAATATATCATTTTCTACCCTTTCACTTTGAGTTTATATTTGTCTTTGGATCTGAGATGTGTCTCCTGGAGGCAGCATATGGTTTATTTATTTTTTATTTTTTTGATCCATTCTGCAACTCTGTGCCCTTTTATCAGTGAGTTCAGTCCATTTACATTTAAAGTAATTATTGAAATATGAGGTTTTCTTATAGCCATTTACCTTTTGCTTTCTGGTAGCTCGGTGTTTCTATTGCTTCCTTGTCCTTGCATTTTCGTTTGGCTTTTGTGGGTTTTGCCTCTAGTTCTCCTTGGTTTATGTTATATACTTTAATTCTGAATCTTTGGTGTGTGGTTACCATTATGAATATGAAAAAAACAGTCATCCATTTTCTTTTGCGTGTGCCTTATCTCCTTTCCCCTTTGTGAATTTGGATCTTTGAATCCTCCCCTTTTCAGGCATTGTTAATCTCAGTTTTTCCCTATGTATGCTGAATGTTCATTACTATCTTGCTATAGCAATTCTCTTATTATTTAAGCTTATAATATCCTGTTTTTAATAAGGGTATACTCATTTGCTTCTATTTACCTAGTCACTTTACTCCTAATTATGTATTTTTTTTAATTTTGTTATTTTGTTTTAGATGAGATGACACCTTTCAATATTTTCTGTAGTGCAGACCTCATAGTAGAGAATTTCCTCAATTTTTGTATGTCTGGAAAGGTCTTAATTTCTCCTTCATATCTAAAATAGAGCTTAGCTGGTTACATTATTGTAAGCTGATAGTTCCTGTCACTTAATAGTTTAAATATTTGATTCCATTCCTTTCTGGCTTGTAAGGTTTGCACTGAGAAATCTAATGATAATCTAATGGATTTTCCTTTATATGTTGCCTTCTTCTTTTCCCTGGCTGCCCTGAGAACTGTGTCTTTGTCATTGATTTTTGATAACTTTAATACGATGTGTCTTGGTGAAGGCTTTTTTAAATTGAGATAATTGAGTGTTCATTTGACTTCTTGATTTCCAAGCTCCAGCTCATTCCTTAGATTTGGGACATTCTTGTCCACCATTTTTCTGAAAACGCTTTGTAGTCCCTGCTCCTTTTCCTTGCCTTTCATAATGCCCATTAATCTTATGTTTCCTCTCCTGATGGTATTAGCTAGCTCTTGTGTTTCTCTTTCATTATTTTTTATTCTTCAGGTTCTCTCTTTTTCCTCCTGATTTATTTCTAGATTTCTGTCTTCTCTATTACTGATTCTTTCCTTTATTTGGTCAACTCTGTTTCCCAAGCTTGTTATTCATTTATCAACTCTTGCAGTGTGCTCTATTTGGTTTCTTTTCAGGGTTTCATTCTCCTTGCTTTACTCATCTAGTTGTTTTTTTTTTTTTTTCAATTTCTGAAATTGTTGATTTGAGTTGTTTTGGATCTCATCGAGTTTTTTCAGAAGTACCATCCTGAATTCTCTGTCATTTAAGTTGCATATTTCTATATCGGTAAGTTTATTTTTTGGAGATTTTTCTCTTTCTTTCTGAGTTATCTTGTTACCTTGGTTGTTCGTGGTGTTTAATGGACTGTTTCTGTGCCTGGGCATTAATGGAAGTGTATGCTGTTGTTTTTTCCAGAAAGATTTATTATAAAAGGTCTCTCTTTAGCCTGCTGCAAAGAAGGCTCTTTTCTTTTGGTTTCCAGTAGATGGCATCTAAACTTCTTGAATCCCTGCTTTACATAAAGCCTATATGTTTTTTTTTTTTTTTCTTGTAGATATTTAATCACACTTGCTACTCTCAGTTTCAGTCTTTCAGTGTTAGCAACAGTTTCAGTAGCATTTGCTCATTTTTCCCTGGGGTTCCCAGTGTTGGTCTTGGAGAGTATGTGGGGAAGGACCATCTGGGTTAGGGGTTAGGGGCTGCGGCTCAGCCTAGAGTTTGCAACCAGAGCCTGTAGAAAATAACTGTGGTTTCACTACTGTCCTGTCTTGTCCTGCTTTTCTACTTTCTGCCCTGCTGCCTGGGAGCTGCTACCAACTGCTAGAATTTCAGGCACTTTCAGGCAGGCTGATCAGGGAAGTGGCTGCACTTTTTCCCCTCCCTGTCCTCCTACAGTGAGATCCAGCTGCTACAATAGGCAGCTAGCTTCTTTATTTCTTCCTGTCTACTGCCCGTCATCTGGGCTTGTCCCGTGGTAGCTCTTATGCGCAGATCCCATGCTCAGACATGCTGGTGTGCAGTTCGGGTGTTTTTTGTTGAGTTTTAGATGTTCAGCTTATTGTTGTTTCAGGGGGAGAGATCTGAGGATTTCTCACACTCCGCCATGTTTCCTCAAAAATTCCCCTTTCTACATTGTTTTATCTCAACCACAGTTACTTTCTTTTCAATGCTTTTTCTATTTTAAGAGTAAAATATTATTAGATTATGTATTATAATTTTCACTTTTTATGTATGAGATTTAAAAATTTTTATATATGTTATATCCAAATCTAGTGGTATTGGAGCCCATCTACACAATAGTGACTCAGTAAATATTTTTTAAATTATCAAATGAACTTTCTTTTTACACATTTATGTTAAAGGGTAAAATTGAGAAGTAAGTAAATGTATAATAATTATGAAGTCATATAGCTCATCACATGCTAGACACTATTCTGGGCAATACAGATTTTATGTGTTCTATTTAACTCAGAATTAATGTTTATACAACCATATGGATTAAGTAATATCACTCCCCCCCAAGATAGAAAACTGAGGCACTGAAAGCATAAATGACAAAATAACAGTAATAGTAGATTTAATAATTGAAATTGGGTGGTCTTGCTCCAGAATACATGCTGTTAATTACAGTGCTATAAATAACAATGCCAGAAATTAAGATCAATCTGTGTAATTTTGTTTTATAATCAAGGCAAATATTTCAGAAATATTTTGGAATTTATTTTGGTAGAATAAAGCATATTAATATAATCTTTAGTAAACTATATTTATTTTGAAAGTCTCTTCCCAGAAAAAAATTTAAATTTCTACTCAAAATATGAAATGACTTTAAATATATATCAATCACCAGAATAGAAAGAGGAAGGAGAGAGAGAGAGGAAGAGAGGAAGAGAGAGGAAGAGAGAGAGAGAGAGAGAGAGAGAGAGAGAGAGAGAGAGAGAGAGAAGGAGAGAGGGAGAGAGAAAGCAATCTGAATTGTACCTGATTGATCAATTTTAAAAGTACTGACTGTGAAAGACAAAATTTTCAAAATTTGGGTCATGTTCCTTTAGTATTTTTGTGTCCTAATATATATATGTGTGTGTGTATATATGTATATATACACACACACACACACATATATATATGCAGACTTTTAAGAAGAGGCAGCTATATCAGTTTAATATTTTTGATGCTTATAGTTTTCATTGCTTTCCATATACACACATACATACATACATATGCGTATATATATATATATATACACACATAGACATATGCCTGTACATATACATATATATGCACACACACATATATATGTATATATATATATGTATATATATATATATATACATATATATATATATATATGTATATAACACTTTTAAGCAAGATTCCTCATCTTAAGTTGTAAGATTCTGGAAAGTAGATTGCATATTTTATTCAGTGATCTATCCTGTGTTCTTAGCCCAGTGCTTTGTATTTCAGTAGGGACTCAATAAATTTCTGTTGAATGCATTAATTATCTTTGAGCATAATTAATTAACATAAATCTATGATCTTCACAGGTTTACTTACAAAGATTCTTAGAATAGTAATGCAGTTAATATGTAGAGTAATTTCTGAACAGATATCAAGGCCAGGAATGAAAGTAAGATATACATTTAACTATTTTTGTTTTAAATTCATAGTAATGATAATGAAAGATTTTTTCTGAGTATTCTAGTTTGTAAAAATTATATTTGTGGAAAAAGTTTATACACAGTAAATCTCAAATTTATTCTATATATTGACAAATTATGTAAATTAATTATTGATTATTAATAAATTAATATAGTGTATTTATTATATTGAATGTAGTAAATGAGACTGAATTGTTTATTTTAGTCCTTTTAGGGTCTGAGAAATAAACACTAGTAATACATTCATAAATAATGTTTTTAAGTTATTAGTCATTAGTCATTTTTATATATAATGACTGTATTTATTAAAATGAAGTGAAGAGGTATAACATGTTTATCAGGAGATAAACTTTTAAAGAATTGAGATATGAAAACCTGTATTTCATAATCCTTTTTTTGTTTTTTTTCAGGATTCAGATTTGGGATATTGGTGTTTCTGTTTTTGAGGAATATTTCTTTTTTGATTTTGATTTTTTTTTAAATCATCAGTCTTGGAATACAGGAGGAACCAGAAAGACAATTATTTTGTTTCACGTTTGAAACATTCGCTCTTGAGGCACTCTCAAGCCCAAGTATACAACCATGTGGCCATCACAGCTACTAGTCTTCATGATGCTCTTAGCACCAATAGTTCATGGTAAGCCCTTTAATTGGTTTTTGTGTGATGCTTAATGTTTTTTAAGTTATTTATACTAGACCCTTTTCTTTAAATCTTTGTTCTAAGATTTCGCAGCTTTTGCCTTCTATACATTGATAGATGTAAGTTAAAGGCCATAATGTGCACCTTAAGCTGAAATAAATACGAGTTTGAATTCAATTTCTTAAGTCACCTTTTGAAATGTATATAAATAACCAAGTGTTTTTTAAAACTTGAATATTTTATTTTTCATTTTTTACCATACTTAGGGAAAATCAGCTTAATTATTAAATTTATCATTTATTATTATTTTTGTTTACATATTTTGTAATAAATATAATTTTAATGTAGTAAGTATACCCATTTAAAAGAAATACCCCCCAAATTCTGCTTTCCCAAACTAAGTAATCATTTTTTTCTGAGTGTTTACTAATCTTTAATACATAGAGTACAAACTAAACTTATCGTTAAAGAAAAATTGTTTTTGTCATATATCTTTCAATGCAAAAAAAAAGGCATTACAATTGTTTGGACATATGCAGTAAGTCAATTTTAGGAAACATGCTAACATACTCAAAAGACTTTATACTTTATTTATTTATAAATACATCTTGATATTTGTAATTAAAATATAATAGTTAAGAAATAATGTACCTTTGCAAATATTATAAAACACATAATAAATATGACAAATTCTGTACAACTTAGTATATAATATTCACTAAATCTTTATAAAAATCATCAAATTAAAGTCTATTTGTATGTTTCTTTTTCACAAGGTAAAGTTTTTCACTAATTACCATTAGTTTTGCACTAAGATGAAAATGGTATAATATAGTCACTATCTCATACTAATAATAATTATAGCAAAGAAAAAGGGACAGTGCTGTATTTGCCACTACTTAGGAGGTCTCAGAATATTATAATATATCAAGCAGCTGAAATAATTTTTTAGGCTCAACTCACTTTTGGTTTTTCATTGATCATAAAAATCTATTGTAGTTCATCAGTGACGTGATTTCAAATTTGGCCTATTTTCCTAACTTTCAACTTGAGTTGTATTCTGCTATCATTATAAGAATTGTATAAAATAATTTTTTTTTTTTTTTCAAATGTTCCTCTAAACTTTCTCTGATTTAACATTTCTAACAAATCGCTATAATATAAAGTAGTACTTTTTGAAGAATGAAAGTAAATTTATACAATCATCTAATTTTAAACAATGTAAATTTGGTTAACAATTTCAAAATGTTTCCTTAATCTATATACTGATTCAGCACTTAAACATTTACATACTTGGGTACATCTAACATTTTGCAATAAGGGGCAATTACAGAATGATGTTGCTTTAAACAATTGTTTTTTCAATTATCTGCATATCTAAAAATGATTCTTTAATTTTTTTCTGATGTTATAAAAATGCCTCACTCAGAAGGTTTTTTTGAAGATTAACTAAATAGTATATGTAAAGAATTCAGCACAGAATATGTTGAATATTAAGTGCTTGAACATATCAATTTTCTTCATTATAGTATTTGTCCCTCTAGTTTTGATTCCAGTAAATTGTAACAACCAGGAATTAGCTCAGAAATTATCCAGCCACGAGAGGTGTTCTGTTGCATAATCAAGGGGAAAAAATGCATGTGTACATGTACAGACACATAAGCATACACACAACTTATATTTGAAAAGTCACTCTAAAATTACACTTGTTTTAGAAAGGTAGGTTAAAAATAGTAGAAATAGACATTGGAATAAAGACTTTCTTTTCTGAAATTTCTGATCTCTTAAACTGATATTTACTATATATTTCATTGGGCCCCAAATGTGCAAGAGTCATAGATCATGACTCTTGAGTAGGGACCTGTATTGAACATGCACACATGTGTGCACACGTGCACACACACACACACACACACACACACACACAATTTCTCTAAGTAACTCTGAAAAGTATTTTTAGAAATCCTAATATTGCATACAGAAAATTGACTTGGTATATGAAATATTTTAGGATAAAACTTAAAGTAATTCTTCCTATTTTTTTGAGCTATTTTGTTATCTTTTTCTTGAACCATATGAGGCTAAACAATATAGACACTTTCTACTTAAAATTTTATCCTTATTACCTTGCATCAGTATTTTAAAATTTCACCAGAGAAAATGCAAGTCAGTTTTGTCTGCCTTATAGAGAGTCTTCTTCATTGCGGATGTACCACTTTTGACTTGTAAATAAAGGGCTTCACATGAACAGACTTTTAGGACTTAACTTACTCATACAGAGAGAAATGTATTAACTTTTGATCAGTGTGAAATCTACTAGGATAGATGTTTTTAGAGTCCCACCAATCCTGCCTTAAAGAAATATTACATAACCTAAAATCTTAGCTAATTGAGTTTAAATGGATGTCACAATGATATAAGTACTTTTGTTTTCAAAATATCCCCTAATAACATTTCCTTGCACACTGTTGTTATAATGCCCAGTTTTATTTTCCCTCCTGACCAAAGAGAATTAATTTTTCTGAGTATGAGCTGAATAACCATCCTTTTCTCCTGAGTAAATGATAGTGATGATTACGGATTTTATAGTAATACATTTTAGATGTATTGTTGCAATTAATTCTCATTATATTCTAATGGGTTTAATAATGTTTATTATTATAATTTTTATCATTAACTTTTTATGGTAAAGACATCGAGGTATAAAGTGGTAAAGAAATGTGACCGAAGTTATACTGCTATTATGAGACCCAGAGGGGATTTGAAATGAAACACTTAGATTTTTGAGCTCTGGTCTTATTGCCAGTAGATAATCAATTCTTATTGAGTACATTCTTCCCAAAAGAGAGTTCCATCTCAACTCTCTGGTCATTTGGGACAGGTGAGGAAGAATTACAGATCATCTGCCTCTTTCATATTCTGGGCACAGGCAGACTGGGCTTTGAAGTCTGACAGATCTGAGATAAAATTTCATCTCAGCCACTTGCCAGCTCTGTAACCTTGTTACTTGGTGAACTAGTCAACAAATATGGTTTACCACCTACTTTGAACCGTAAAACTGTGCTAGCTGCTGAAACAATGGTAGTGAAAATAAATGATTCTTAATTCTTTCCTCAAGGAGCTTACAGTAACTTAAAAATTTACAGCAGACTTTTCATCAGCAAAAGTAAACAATTTTTCCATGCAGTTATTTTAAGAATGGATAGAATAATACATGGATAGTTTCTAACATAGTGCTTGGCATTTGGTAAATCTCTATTATATTTGATTTTTTCTATCCCTAACTTCCTTGAAATAGAACTAAATTTCAAAGTGTAGAAGAGGAAAATGCTTGAATAATCATTTTATTCTTGCCCTGAGAATAGAAATAAATATTTTTCTACTTAAACATCAGTATTCAAGTTTTATCAGAAATTTCTTAATACTAGCATATAATAAAAATTGTTGTTAAACCAATATATGAAGCTTAGTATGGAATGTTAGTATATAATAATATAATTATAATATATCATTATTAGTGATGTAAGAATATAATTGTCAGTGGTAGTATATATTGTTAGGACATAATTGTCTGTGATGCATTTCTGCAATATCTCTACATGAATAGAATTAGAAACTAAGGTAAAGACTTAATTCTGAATAATGTTTACATCAGTTGAATAATCTCCATATAATGCTAGAAAGTCTGACCAATATTTTCTATAGGGAGACAAAATTAATCACAATTCTTTTAAATTAGGAAATGTCTCTAGTTCTATGTTTATCCATCCATATTTTATGTCTCTATGTGCCTCTGTATTTCTCTTTGTTTTTCATGACTGTGCCCCACTTCCTGTACAAAACCCTTATCTATAATGAAATGAGACTTGGCAGAAGTAAAGAGAAGCAGCTAAAGCAGATGGCCAGTACTTTGCTTTTAACTAATGTAGTGTTGCATGAAGATAAAGGCTTTTTTTTTCCTGTCGTTGTATTGATGTAGTTGCAAACAAAAGAAAATAATGAATGAGAGAACAATAATCCAATGATAACATGGGCACCTGGAGCCATACTGATTGGCAGTAAAGGAATACCAAATTTCAATGTAGAACCTGGGCTGGGAGATCTGGTCGTGGGTGTGACTTCCCCAAAGCCACAATGCATTGAAGTGCTGAGATATTTTAAAATATATTTCATCTTAATTAAATATGTACTTATAAACTGTGTCACTATTGAAAAGATAGAAAATAGAACAATTGGAGTCACTATGGGTAAAATAAGCATTATTTCTTATCATACATTTGCATACAAGAAGTTTTAATTTTTTTCTATAAATACCACCTGCATATGTTTTTCTGCAAGTCTATTTTTTGTTGTTAAAGCTATATGTGTATTTATATATTTATGGACTTTAAAGGATAACTTACTTTTCTTAATTATTTTTAAGAAGTTAATTATAACAAACAGTCTTTAACAGGGACAAAACAGTGCTCAGATGCATATAGATTTAGTACTATATGTTTTTATGTAATTTGCATTCTATTATTAATGTCTTAACAGCTACAATACTATTTAATGTGTCAATGGTTTAAAATAATACCTATATATTTTTAACTTCTGATAAGATGTGAAGCTTAAGAAAATACAGAATTATATTTTACTACATACCATCTTACCATATAATTCTTTTATGAAGTCATGTTTTATTAAGTGTCAAAAGTCAGGTTGACTGCCAAGCATTGCTTAATTTTGTTATTTTTAGAAATTAATCATCCTTGAAATGTTTATTATGTTTGCCTGCCTAGGTAATTTGTAATATTTGCAGTAATATCACTATTTTCATGATCAAATATGTGATACAGAAAAATCTTTGTCATGATCATGATATATGAGTTTACTGCAAATATATACAATTGCATTTTCATTAGCTACGTGCTACTAAATTTCAAAATATATATCTCATAAGTTAACTATGTAGTGTCTAATAGCACAATGTAAACTACAAATATACCTGGCTGTTAGCTTTCTTTTATAAGAATTCATTTATAAACCGTCACTACATACTTGGTATGCAGGTGATCAATTGGAAGAAAATTTTCTTTTGCCTTTGCACTTGCAAAATATATTATATATGATTTTGATTGTAGTAATACTCATGAGTAACATGAGCATACCTTGCAAGTAAAATAGTATTTTCTTATTTTCAGATTTTAATATGTTGTGCCTATTTGGGAAGATTAGGATCATATCTTATTTTTTACATTTCTTGGGCTCATGGTGGACTGTAACTGCAATACGATAGTTGTATACTTGATATTGAATGAGTTTAAAAATATGTGTATATATAATACATACTTATCTGTTTCCTCTTTATTGCATTGCTAACCTTCTCCCTTTTCACACAGCACTTTGTTGCATTGCTATTTACTTTCATTCTCAGAGTAAGAATAATGCTTTTGCATTTATAATTTTATATACATAGCTATAATACATTTTCCATGCATTTATATTTTTTATTCTTAATGGAAAATAAGAATGGAAAATTAATGACCAGTCAACCATTTAAAATGCAATAGCAAAGAGACTCATCAATTTGTCATGAAAATAAGAGACTAGATATAAGACTATTTGTAGTATTATAATGTTTTAATTTGACAGTTTAAAATAAGGCCCTTTTGAAAATGAGAGCTAATTCATTATCTATATTTTGGAGGTTTTTAATTGACAAATTGAAAATAAACTCTTTAAATTTTTAAAAATAATTACATAGCATTTTATTTGAATCTGTATCTTTATCTTTAAATAGCAGAATTAGTTTATTTAAATATAGAAGATTGTCTTCTTATCACAAAAAAACTATTGTGTATGAAAGATTTGATATACAAATAAGCTAGGCTAATTAAGGATTTGCAAGAGAAATATGCTATTTGTACTTTTAGAAGTAATAGATATATGTCTTTGTATAAAACTAGGCTCTCACAAATGCAATTTGATAAGCTATATTTATTTTATATACATATATTACACTTTGTGGTGATTTAAATGTCGTGAAGTCAAGGTTGTACTTTACTGGTAAAGTACTGGGACATAGTCTCATAAATTTCTTTGTCATCCAGTGTCACATATTTATTGTTAAAGTAATTCTCATCATAGAAATTTAAATCAGAAAACAAAAATATAATAATTCCATATCCCTGTGATATAATAAATGTTTGTTAGATTTTTCCTGTTCTCATGTATGTGTGTATATTTTTTAAAAACGAAATGATGCTAGAAATAAAATTTATCTTTAATTTTGACTTAATTTTAAAAGGTAGACCCTTCTATGGTCTCATTAAAATTTATAACATTGTTTCATATGAAGAAACCAGTGTTCATCTAACCATAATGGTGATGGCCCAATATTGAAGGTCATTGATATTCTGCTATTTCAAATAGCACTATAAATAATATGCTTTATTATAAAATTTGATTACATTTCTATACCCCTGGAACAAAATCTCAAGAAATGGAAAGTTAAAGAATGATTTCTTTTTAGGTTAATTAACAACTATCTTAAATGAATGGTAATAAATAATCAATTTATTGTTATTTCTACAATCTCTTTAAAACAGTTCCTTAAGTTTTGACTACACTAGTAATAAGTAAAACATAAATAAAAATAAATATGCAAATATTAGGGTATCATTATTATTTGAAGAGGTTTAATGATATATTCATTCAGTAGATTCAAAAAATAAAAACTTTCTCAGAATTAATGAGATCATTCTGAGTTCAGATTCATGATTCACCCATAAGTTTTGTACGTAATTAAGTAACTCATAAATTTCATTGCTTATTTGAGTCAAAACAGCAAGAATTCATGAGTTACTTTGTAAATATCATAGCAGGAAATATATGGAATCTAAGAGAAAATTCTGAAACTTTACTGGGGATTATAAAAGAAGACATACAATATACCATGTTCCTGGATAAAAATACTTAAGACAGCAAAATTGATAAATATTTCCAGATGAATTTCTATACATTTTTACACAACTGCATTTATAGGAATGTGAGCTTTTCTGTGTAGAAATTCAACAAAAATATTATAAAATATACATTAAATATTAAGCAAAAAACAAGTTAATAGAAATGAAAGAGTAATCAGAAGGCACTCAACCAATCATAAAAAAATATATAAAATACAGTAATTAAAATCTCAAAATTAGTTAAATTGATCAATTGTAAAAATGAGATCTCTGAAACATCATTTTATTTATATTGTAGTATGGTAGGAATGACTCTTCAGAAAGTCAAATGTCTAGGACATGAATTAGTCATGATCAAATTAATCCTGTGTATGTTTCAAATTATGTATTATGAAACTTCTGGAGGGAGACTCTTTTGTGTTACCTGCCTTAATCTCCATTTTTGAATAATATATTAAGATAAACTAGGCAGTAGTCACAGTAGATTTCAAAATTAATACTGGTTTCCAGAGACTATTTTCTTATTCTCCAAACATTCCAAGACAGGTAAATGTTTCAGAGTGTATGTGTAGGGAAAAGAGGTTGGGATACAGATGCCACTCTAGGGCTCTTACAGTTATCCAAAGACATTGTCAAATAGCATGAGGCTTCCAGGGTGTTGGTCATTGCCATTTAATTCCCAAGAAGGAAGAACATGCATGTGAAGATTTTAATGGAAAGTTTTTATGGATATGCTTGAAAGTAGCGCACGTTACTTCTGCTTCCATGTCTATTATAAAAACTCAGTCAGTCTCATAGCCACAACTATCAAATAGTCTGAAAAGTGTAGTCTTCTTGTGATAAAGAAAGAAAATATTTTTAAAAGATAACATGTAGCTTAAAAACAATGATCTAATACACTATTTTAATGTGTAAATGAAATTTTTATTGAGCTATATTAACATACCACAAAACTCCCCCTTTTAAATTGTATAGTTCAGTGGATTTCAATGTATGCACAGTTATGCCATCATCACCTCAATCAATTTTAGAACATTATTAGTACTGTGAAAAAAAACCTAACTATCAGCAGTCACAACCAGTTTTTCCTTCTCCATCCCACCCGTCCCTAGCAACCAATAATCTACTTTATGTCTCTATGGATTTGTTTATTCTGGACATTTGTCTAAATGGAATCATATGATTTTATATCTTTTGTAGTTTGCTTCTTTTGCTTAACATAATTCAAGAATTTATGCATATCATAGCATATATCAGTACTTAATTTTTTATTGCCAAATAATAGTGCTTTTAGGAACATGCCTTATTGTATTTATCAGTCAATGGAAATCTTGATTATTTCTACTTTTTGGCTATTCTGCACAATGCTGTTATTAAAATTCATGTACAAGTTTTTTTGTGTACATGTTTTCACTTCTCGTTGGTATGCACCTGGGAGTGAAATTGATGAATCGCATAATAACTCTATGTTTAGCATTTTCAAGAACTGCTAAACTTTTTCCAGAGTGGTTTCACAGTTAATAGTAAAGTATTTCCATTTTCATTTTTTCACACTCTTGTCCACACTTATTGTTTTTTTTATTATAAGCATTCTAGTCAAGATGAAGTAGTGACTCGTGGTTTTGACTTGCATTTCTCTAATGCATAATAATGTCTATCTTTTTTCATGTGCTTATTTGGCCATTTGTATTTCTTGGAGAAATATTCAGTCATTTCTCAATTTTTAATTATTTTGTTATTGTGTTCTAAGTATTCTGTATAGAAATATTTTTTTTTAGAAAAAACTAGAGGACATTATTGTTAGAATACATTCAGATTTAAGAGTTTTTTAGACTGCGTATTTTAAGAGAGGCTTTCTACCTGAACTTACACACTTAAATCTCATAGATTTTACATTCATTTTGAAATTATATACCATTGTTCTAGCCTCATACCACCTCCCCTTAAAAGTAGTTCATTAATTCTGGCTTTTATTATGTTGACAAAAACTCATATTTAGCAGCGATCAAAAAATTTCATTTTGATATGCAAACTATATAGCAGTGACATATACAAAACAACAAGGTAATTCATTGGGCTCTTCTAGTAGCTTAAGATTATTCCTGCCTAAAACAATGATAAACAACATTAAGCTTTAATCATGGTGGCCAAAAACGTTTCTAGTTTATTTCTAATCTGAATTCCTGTCTTTCTAGATTTTGGAAGTTCTCTTATTTATATTTTTTATATCTTTACTCAAATTACATGATAAATATTGAGTCATTTATTTTATTTCCATAGATTCTTTCCAATATGTTCTACAAACAACTAGATACTTTTTACTTCATCTCAAGATAGTTATGCAATTCGTTATGTCTATCAAACCTACTGTAGATTAGTGACCACTCACATTACATCTACAATTAAACAAACAAACAAAGATGAAAATCAGAAGAGAACATGAGGAATTACATGGCAAGAAACCTAGCAAACTTGCATTGTTTTGGGCAAGTGGGTTCATTTGAAATGTTACTATTTGAGAAGAACATTTTAGGATAAATCTAAATAAAGGTAATAAATGATCTACAAATGTTAATGCAGAAGAGCTCCTGCAGTTCTGAGGAACTATGGATGGAGGAAGATGTCAACATATATAGAAAGAGAAGCCCTGAAGTTTAAGTTTTTAACATTGTCTTCTCTAAGACGCTTTAGAATCCGAATTTGCATGGTCCTGTTGAATGAAAACAAAGATCTGAAGCCTAAGAGTCTAATTTAAATTCTGTTGCTTCCAAGATACATGACCTTAACCAATTTAATTCAGTTTCCTTATTTGTTAAATGGGGTAATTAGGCATACTTTGTTATCGTGTGAAGATTAAGTAAAATAATGTGTAGAAAGGCCCTAACACAAAGACTCACACATTTAATCCTGGGAGAATGTGGTCATTAAAACATACCTTTTGGAATTAGAACTGAAAAACAAAAGACCTGGATAGTAAGCAAAATTTAAAATACAACACCATCTTGGGGTCATTTACTTTCCATAGAGTTTTTCAAAGACTGCATTGTATATTTTTAATCCTCAAATGTGAGTGTCTCTAATGATGACCCTATACATTTGTACACACATTCCATCATTATATTCAGGATTCATCCACCGGACTGTAACTAAGTCTTTAAAGAGTTACTAATGAAAGTCTTCAGCTTAAATCAGCATTAAAAAAAATGTTAAAGAGTGTTGAAAAGCTATTCAGAGTGTAAGCCTGTTGCTTTTAATTAGACTATAAACCCAATAAATTTCTGTCTTCACTATTCATCTCCGGTTGAAGAAACTGAATAGTGAGTGACAGATATAACTCATTTCAGTATTATTAGTCTAACATGAATTTAAAAGAAATAAATACATTGAGCTAAATTAGATAAATCATCATTTTGATTAAATGAAAAGATAAAAATTATATGCAAAATCAAAATAACATTTTTAAATGATTCATTTTTTGTTAGACCCAGATGATTTTAAAACAGATTAATTTTGTTGTTGCATTAAAGAATAATAGATAACATGAGGGAAAAAGATCCAGATGTGATTAGATCATATAAATGAAAAAAAACCCTGCTATATTTGTTAAAAAAATGGACAGTCAGCTTTCATCCATTAGTGCTTCTCTTTATGCTGTTAGAGATAGCATGAAAGTAGTAATTCTAGACACTACCTGAACTAGATCAAGACTATCCTTTTTTGTAGCTCTTGTTGCAAATCAACAATGGTAGTGACTATTTAGCTATGATCCTTTTTTTTTTTCTTTTCTTTTGTTAGTGATATCGGTGAAACCATGCTAACCTTAAGGGCACATGATTTAATAATGAAGGCAGATAATACCTTAAATTGAAAGCAACAGGCTGGTATGATGCTCTCCCTCCAGGAAACTTTGTACATTTGCTTAAAAGAAAGCCTTTTAGATTAGTCACAATAGCTCAGACAGTAGATTAGCTGGCACAGCCCAGATGTTTTATAGGTTATAGGCTATTCTTAGGAGGCGAGCTTTATATCATGCCTCTGCACACAGATAAAAAAAATCATTATGTCGATTTTTGAAAGTAGGTGTCCAATAATAATCACACTCTGTGTATGTACTAACAACATAATGTAATACATCATTTTGACATGTGAGCCTGTTACATAACATATCTCCTTTCTTGTTAACACACATTTTGCATTTGTTTTGTGTGTCTGTTGAGGAAGAGATGGGGGGCTAGAAATCTCTTAGTACCAGAGAAAAAATATATAGAAAGTTTTAATTCTTCTCAACTTTCTTCAGATATGTTAGTTATAATTAACTTAGGATAGAGAGAAAGAACTCACTAACGAGACAAATCTCTGTAAAATGTGTATTATTTTTTCCTCTGGTTTTTCCTACACATCAAGTATAATTGGCAGTGTGATTAAGAAAAAGTGCCCCCATTACTATAGTTATAAAGCTTTTAAAAGAAACAATTTTCTTTACAAAAGAAAGCACAGTTTTCCATACCTTTAAAAATTTAATGTTCTTACACAAGGGAGTAGAGGAGAGGAAATTAAAAGAAAGTTGATATTCTTCAATTAATTTTCACATTTTATTTTTGTTACTGTGAATTTAAATTCTCTGCTTTATGTTAACAAATAGGGAAGTGTTTTTAGTTAGAAAAGAAAAAAAACTGTTATCATTCCTTTTATGAATGAGGTATATAATATAATTTTCATTTAAATTGAATGAAAATAATATCTATGTCAGAAGCTGATTAGTTTTATAAATTTATATCACATAACAGAAACTCTACTCTGCTTACTCATTTTCACAAATGTTTGAGGTATTTATATCACAATATTATAATCTACGCAACCAGTGAAAAAGCCGTAATTTTTCCCTCTATATTTAGGACATGGACAATGACAGACTCGAAAGCCAATTAAAAGTAATCTTTAAACCTTGTTTCTTTTATTTTTTAACACTAGGAATTAAGGTTCTCTTTAGTTTTATCTGTAACCAAGTGTTTGACTCTTTCACTGTTCTCAGAATATCTTATACAATTTTTGTAACTTGATTGTTCAGTCTTCTGGTGACTGATAGTTTAACTAAAATATTTTTTTTTTATTTTACTATAACAATCTATGTTATAGAAAAGTGAAGAACCTAGCTTGAAGGGAAAATCGCTTATTCACATAGGCATACTAATATTCATGAAACAATTCAGTGTAGTGAATGTGTCTATTTAGTTAAATTGAATAATATTCAGTTATACTTTGAATGTTGCTTTATCATACACAAGTGAACAGGTAATCACTACCCAGCCATTTTCTAATAAGATCTAGAATCAAAATATATTTTTCTGTGTTAGAAGTTTTATGTTATAATTTCTACCTGGTGGCATTCTTAGTCAGGTGCTTAAATTGGAACTTTTATGAGTATTGTTAGAGATTACTACCCAGCCTATAAAGAAATTATGCAGCTGTCACATACACCTTAGTGAGAAATCAGGAAAGATGTAATCTTTTTATATGGCCAAAATGAAGGTGCTGGGAGAAGGGTATAAACTTTCAGGCATGCATAAGAAAGCAGGATTTCACTGAATGTATAGATGGCTTTTGGTAGTATGAACATTTTAACAATATTAATTCTTCCAGTCCAGGAACACAGTATACCTGCATCTTCTTCAGTTTCTTTCATCACTGTCTTGTAGTTTTGAGTAGACATATTTCACTTCCTTAGTTAAATTTATTCTTGATATTTTATTGATTTTATGTTATTGTAAATGGGATCAATTTATTTTCTTTTTTTTTCAGAAAATTTGTTTTTAGAGTTGTAATTTTTAAAGGAGATTAGATGAAGTTTCTCTCTGTCTCTGAAAAAAAAAAAGAGAGAAAGAAGAACTGAATGTGTTGGCCTTATTGTTACTTTTTTTGCCCCAGAACCAAAATTACATTTTAAATATCTTAGCATTGCATACAACAAATAAAAATGGGAGAGCAATGTAAGAGAATGCCTCCAAATTATAGTTAATAATATAACATTCTGAGGTCTATTTTTAAATTAATTTGAAAGAAACCTTTACCCTTAAGAATCTAGAGAATAAAAGAGACATTTAGGATATGAAGACTATCTTCAATTATCTGAAGACAAGTACCTTCTAGAAGTAGCTTGATGTGTTTTGCATAACTCATTTGTATAGAAATTAGACAAGTGAGTAGAGAATATCAGGGTATAGATATCACCTTTCTTGACATGAGAAAGACCTTTCTTCTTCAAATGCAATTGAGTGTTTCAAGACAGAGCGATCACTGCCTTTTCATGTGAAACTTGGGAGATTTTTAGCCAGAATGCTCTAAGGGTTATTATCTAGAATGTCAGTTGAATGCTCCTTTCCAGATTTGAGATTCCATGTTTCTAATGGAATAACAGACTTATAACTATGAAGTTTATCTTAAAGACTTATTTTTATAATAGTTTCAGGAAGAAAAATTAGATTTATATTTATAACTCAAATATATCTCCAGAAGTTATGCAATATAGTAAGTGTAATATATACAATATTTTAAAACAAGAATTTAAAATAAGATTTCGGCTCTGTCCTAATTGCCCTTCTCCAGGTGGGCCATGTAATAGACCGCCCGCTTTTGCTGCCACAGATGGATGACTCTGGATTCCTTTCATAGAGATGATGAATTTTAAGGAAAGTCTAATTTATAGACACATAAGGTATTCCAGCTTCATAGAAAACATTGGAGTCTAATTTCATTCAACATAAGAGTGAAGTCTGCTTAACTTTCTGGTATTTTGTATTCCTCAGTCTCACTTCATAAAATCATTTTATTCTCTGATCCATACCTACTCTTTAGGTCTCTAGACATTGCATTCAAGTTCCACTTTGAGCACACTTTTATTTTTTGTTTAAGATGATATTCTTTCATTTAATAGGGACACTATTACATATTTTAGCTGATGGTGATTCTACTATTTTAAGCCAATAGTCATTATCTGCCTACTGTAGAAATTAACCTTTTCAGAAATAATTGACCTCTAGTTCAGTAGAGATCACTATTTCCATTTTTCCATTATATTGGAATATTCTTTTCCCAGGAGCATTATTCAGTATTCTAAACAGATGTTTGATTGTACCAAAACTAAACTTCTAATCCTGGTTTACAAAGCTCATCATCTGGCTATTGCTTACCTCTCTAATCTTATTCCGGACCATTCTCTCAGCCTACTATACACAGCTTCATTAACCAATATGCTATTTCTTGAACAGACCAGTTCCAGCCTGATGCTTTCGCAGCAGCCTGGAGAATTCTTTACTTCTAATTTTTATATGATTAGCAATCTGAGTTCTCTGTTTAGATTTTATTCCTATAGATAAGTCTTTCATAAAAACCTAAACAGAGTAGTTGTTACACATTTTTTTTAAATTTTCTGTAGATTACTCATCTTTATTTTCATAGCATGGTATTTAAAATATATATATATATATATATATATATATATATATATATATATATATATATTTTATCTATTTGTGTATTCTTTGTTCTCACACCAGAACGAATGATTCATTAAAGCAGGTAGTGGTCTGTTTTGCTCAACCAAATCTCTAGCATCTAAAAAAGGACCTGACATTAACAAGAACTCGATGAATATTTGTTGAATAAATGAACAAATAAGCATATACTCCATCACTCCAAATGTCCTTATATGTTAACTTGGCGAGGGTGAAATCTTCTATCTTTATTAAAACTGAAGCTTGTAGGATAATATAGCTTTATAATATTTTGCTAATTTCCTTTCATAGAGTATTTATAAAGTTGTTAAGGAATACATGCCTGTGTGTATTCGTGTAAAAATTTTTCGAAAAATAAGCACAAGGTAATTTTGGGCAATGAGGAGAGGGATATTTTAGAGGTCAAAAGATCATAAAAGATGTTACTGGATTTAGACATTAAAGGAGAAAATTACTTTGAGATTTTTATTTTTACAAAATTTTTTGTCTTAAAACTTGTTTATTTCTTTGGCATCTTTTTCATTCACATGAACTATCAAAATAAAATTTAAATTAACTTTTTTCTTAAATATTTTAATAATCATACTTTAAAATGAATTCAAATAAAAATGTTTCAGGGTGATGCCTTAGAGTTATAATTCAAACTTTTCATATAAATGGGTTGCTTGATAGATTTCTTAATACATTTTTTGTTGTGTTCTAAAAGGGCTTTTATTTCTTGTGATGTGGAAGAAAACATGTTTTCATTCTTAATATGCAAATATTTTATACATCAAGAAATTGTAACACCACCGTATAAACTTCCAGTGTTAGATGATTATAAAATTCTCTTGCATTATTAAATTTCTTAGTTTCTCTCCTCTCTATTGAATGGTAGCCATATAGCATTATTAGCGTGTTTTTAAATGTACATGTTATAGTATGTTAAAAAATAATGGTGTAAACAAAATCTTTTTCTTTGTGAACTACTTCCCTTTCTTTAACAAGGACATTTTCATTATCATTCCTATTTATTACGCTAGTTGCAATTAGTGTAGAGAAATGTATATCTCATGTACCAATTCACCAGAAAAAATCCTGTGCTTAAATAGCTCTGTTTTTCATAGCATATAATGTATGACTATTTTGTGAATTATTAAAAAATCATATGTATGTAATTTTGTTTTTTCATTATTGTCTTGGTCTTTCATATTTATTCATTTATGTAATTTGTATCATTTGTCAGTAAAATCACTGTGTATATAAATGGCAAAATGTGTGTATATTTTTTCACTTTAATGATTATCACAGATCTTAATAGTATATCTTTCAAAAAATTGTTAAATGACCTGAAACATAAATAAATTTAAAACAATATATGTCAGTGTAACAATACAATAAAAAAACTAATTATAAAACACCTCTATGAAACTTTCTTCACCCATTACCTTATCAAGTTTTTTGTGTGTAAATAATTACTTCAGTAACCGATATTTTTATTTACACTTACAGATATTTGTGCCCATAATTTACATTAAAATGTTGTGAATCTATAAAACTATAAATAATATTTATATTTTTCAGGTAGCTTTCTTGATTTCAATAATAGTCTAATTTTCTAATCATTGTTAGGGATTAGGATGAGCTTTCTTACTTAAGATAGTGTTTAAGCCAGATAGTGTCAACTAATATAGCGTTTAACTACACAGTCATTATCACACTAGGACCAGGGAGATAGGATCTCCTCAGCTCCAGGATTGTCTGAGTGGGGTCTGGGGTGGCTGGAGTCGAGGCCTATGGCCTGCAGCAGAGAGCAGCCTTGGGAATAACCCCTAGCAGGGATCTTCTGAATCCAGCTTGAACTGAGTGGAGTCTGATGGTGCGCCCTGCGGTCCCCGCAGGTGGCAAGCACAATGATCGACATCCAGCCCTTGCTGCTCCGCTGCGACATGCTGAGCGCAACCCAGGAGGTGCTCTACCACCCAAGCATCTCCTTCAGCAGCCAGCCTCAGAGCGTGCCACTTCACATCGAGGACAAGGGCCCCGTGGAGCTTCCAGAGGAGTTCGTGGTCCAGGTGCCCAAGGAGCCCAGATCACAGCCCAAGGTGCGACCAGTGGTGGGGAAAGGGGGCTGGGGGGGGTGGCTGGGCAGGGGCTCCTGGGAGATTCAGCTCCAGGCAGTACCCCAAATGTGTCTTTTCATGCATCTGCTCACAGTAGCTGAGATTTGCACTTAGTTGTATCCTAGCCAGTTTAACAATGTATGATTATGCTACATGAAAGCCTCATAACTTCACAATGTTTGACTTTAAATTTCTGATTGGGTTTGAATTATCTTTGCATTATCATAGAATATTTAAAATTACTTTTAATGACAATTTCAATTCTTGTAAAATTTAAATGCTTGTAAAATACATTTTAACACTTCTGATCATCTGCTTGCTTGAAAAAAAAAAAGTCTCACCAATGAATGGAAACTATCAAAATTTGAAGAGATTATATAATCAAAATATCTTGGTTAGGAATTATAGTCATTTAAGTATAAAACCTGGTAGAAAAGTGATGACTATAGAAACAGACTAATTTTTTTAATGAAAATGTTGGAAAGTACTTTATAATATTGTCTCTGCAGCTGGCAACTATCCAGCTCATAAAGTGAGGAATATTATATAATATTTGCACAAAATCAATAGTTATTTTCCACAATATTTTATATTTTATTTAATCTTTACATAATATTTAGACAGAGTAACTTTTTTTCTCACTAAACTCTATACAGGAACACTTATTCTTCTAATTCCCTCCAAGGAATATAATGTAATATATAATTACACATAGACATGTAATATGATATAATATATATCATATAATATTTCATATAGTACTTATAATTCTTTTTGTGTGACACACATAAAAAAGGCTAGGAAGCATTTGGCTAGTGGAGCCATATAAATACAAAGTCTTGCCCCAAAACACAGTCACTTCTCCTACTTCATAATTTTGTAAAGAGGATATATGTACAAGAAATACTGTCAAAGGAACATGAAATACTGATATACTATTTGAGCTTATCTTCTAAACCCCATTACAGAATTGTCTGATAAAATAAGTTTGAATACTTTGTCTCAGTTCAGGGTCTAAGGTTGATACATCATAACTTCATTTGAGATTTAAGAGACTAATAAGAGTTAAACTTAACTCTTCAACTATAGCAGCCACATAAAAAAGTTAAGTGTGTGGACTTGGCACTCATAGTCACTCTGTCCACTCAGTCACATCATTCAGTCATTGGTCTTTCTATTTAGATAAGCATTTCTTTCTGTAGGTGATAACTATGTATGTGTTTGGGGGCAGGGTGGGGGATTGAGGGAAGATGAGTACAAACACTTCCATAGAAACATGTAGAATTGACTGAAATATGTTCTGAAAATTCAAAGAAAATGCAAATATTCTTTAAGAAATTTATTTTTTACTTTCCCTGTTTCTGTTTTTATAACCATTTTAAACCTGAAATTCTCTAAATTGGTTGCAGTTATATTTTTGCCAGAAAGTATTTCAACAGTCACAAAATTTTCATTATGACATTGGCTTTGATTTATATTACAAAATGACAATATAAAATTAATATTAATTTACTCCAATATATATACATTCATTACAATTTCTAGTACTAATGAAGTAGAAATCCAGAAACAAATTTTAACTTTTGAGTAGGTGTTATAAATTTTTAAATCAGTAACTAACATAAACAAATATACACACACATACACACACCCCTACCTGCTGGTAATTCTTTCTTTTGACAAAAATTTAGAATATTAGACAGAATGGTTTTTCTTATAGAACTTTACTAAAGAGTTGGCTGAATTTAAACATTCCCCACCTTTTAAAGCTTAATACAATTTTTCTGTATTACTAGCTTTTACTTTTTGCCATGTATGTGGCAGGTTGCAGTGTAGTAATGGTTTATAAATTATATTTTTCTATCAATTTATAAATGAGAAAATTAAATTCTGTTTTGGACATAAATGGGAATGAGGGTACAAAGGAAACTTCATGTGATCTCATAAGTGAAGACTGATATAAATGTCATGTGATTTAAAAGGAGCCAGCAGAATTGTATTAATCTCTTATGATTAGACAGTACTTTTTGAAAGTTATTTTGTGCAAAAATAATTTTATCAGTGAAACAGAGAACAACTGAAGGTCATCTTTGAGTGCTACATATAGAAAGAATAAGAAAGAATAAGTAAATGTTACAGGGACAAATCTTTTCTGATATAGAAGAGACTACATACAGCTAGAGTGTTTGAGCAAGTATTAAAAATGAAATTGAAATAAGAGATACTGCAATACCTTGAGCTCTTCAAATTGAAAAAGAATGGAAGAATGCAAACAAGAAAATGTCAGCGAACTCCACTTCCCTCTTCCCCTCCCCTTCCACATTTCTTAAAACAACAGCCTGTTTTGGAAACATACTTTAAAATACAGAAGTCTCAGAAATAAATATAAATAATAAAGATGGTTATTAATGCAATCTGACTGAAAAATAAAATTGATATTACTTTTAAAAATTAACCCTTTTTTGTTCCATAGATAGCCAAACAAGCAAGTAGAAACCCAACAAAAATAGCCATAACAACATAAAACTTTTATTTTTTAAAATTAAACTTTGCCCTTTTTTTCCTTTACTTTCATTTGACTCCAGATAGCTAATAGTAGTTCTTGAGGGATAATGAGTGTTTGGATTCATAGGAATTAGGACTTTACAATAAAACAGCAAAGCATAAAGAATTTAAAAAAAATAGTGTTCTCAGAAGACATATTTCTTTTTAGCATATTAAGGCTGACTGAAGTCTGAAGGCAGATAGCTCAGTTAATGACTAGATATCAAGAGTTTTTCTTGAAGCTAAAGGAATGTTAATGTGGTTTTATCAGCACTTTCCTTTCTTTGTGATTTTCATGCAGATGTATAAAAAGTTCATTGAGATCTTCTACAAATAACCCTCCTGCAAGCCACACATATAGTGTCCAGAGTTCATACAAATGTCCTCTCAGAATATAGCAAAAACATTCCAAACCTGAGGAGTCATAAACTTTACCTTTTGTAAGAGCCAAAATGCTTCATAAGAGGCTTGGGTACTCTATCAGACCCTTTGGAGAATCACAGCAAACTCTACCATCAATTTTTTTTCTATATTACCCCATTTGGGGATTTTTATGTTTATAGATGGGACTTCTTTTATAATAATTATAAGCAAGGAGAAAATGTCATTTGATTTTTTTTTTCTTTAAACAAAAGTCAGCCTTTAAAATTAGTCTGAATTACTAAATATTGGAGGAGTCTTTATTTATTCTTGCCCTCACTTATTTTTTTCAGCAATATTGGATTGAGTGCAAGTGCATGCTGCGTACTGCACTAAGTGCCAGGAAAACAAAGATGGAGAATTCATAAACCCTTATTTCTCAATGAGTAATGGGAGACAAAAAGATAGTACAGTGTGACAAATGCTTGCTAGAGGATACTTCTTCCCTGTACTCTAAGTGGCAAGAGCCTTGTTTATAAAATGATAATGATCACAAGCTTGTGAGTGTTGGTGTGTGTGTGCACATGCATGCACATGCACACATGTTTGTGTGTGTAATAAACTTTGGATATCAGGAAATAATATTAGGGTATTGTCTTCCTCAGTGGGCCTGGCTCTTCTTTGGTTCTCTAACTTTACATCAGCTTTCTTGGCTCATTAACATTACAAGTGACTGTTAGGGTGAATGGTAAACCACTCTTTTTAGTGCCACCCATCAACTGGCACTGTGGTCTTGCCTTTTAGTTAAAATTTGCAAGAAAGGAAATTTAACCCCCATTAGGTTATGCTAATATTCTTGATCTAAATTTTCATGTTACTGGCTATCCCATGACTTAGGCCCACAGAGTAGCAATTGTATAGCAGACAGGCAATATTGGGAATACCTATTTTAGAGTTGAGTATAGAGTACTATAGAACATGTAGAGGGAATATCTATCCAGTCTTGGAGGGTCAGAGAAAGTGCCCCTGAAGTGACATCTAAGCTGCGACCTGACAGATAAGTAGTATTCAGCTAAGCACAGAGGTAGAAGAAGAAAGATACTATTATAAACAGGGAAAACAGTAGAACAAAGGCTTAGTTCAATATGATTGGAGCATAGAAGTCCAAAGAATAGTTTCTGGACTTCAGTCCAGAATGATCTGGAGAAATGGCCAAGGGTCTAATCAGGATGGTATGATATAACATTATGAAGAGTTGGAAAGGTTTCTTATGGCAGCAGTGGAGCAATTAAGTTCATCTTAAAGGAATTAGGTAAGAAGTGACCTGCTGCCAGCATTTGAAGAATGAGCTCAAAGCTTCAAGACTGGAGAAAAGGAGTTTATTGATACAGATAGGAAATGATGGTGACCCTAACTCAAGGAGTGACATTAATGATAATGAGGACCACTTGACATAAGGTAGAGATTCATTGTAAGACAGAAGAAAAACCCAAAGAGGACAACCAAGTTTCTGGCTTAAGAAGATTGCATTATGAATGATTGTACCACTCACTGAGAAAGAAAGACAAGAAGAGGCAGAGAAAGTTGATAAGGAAGGATAGCACTGTTTTCCAAAAGACTTCTCAACACATTCCTTTGAATAGAAACCCAATTATCTGGCTCCCAATTTAAGAACTCATAACTTATATAAAATATATAAATCTAAAAATAATAATTAAAAATGCTATTTGTTATATGTAAGTTATTCTCATAAAAAAGAAACAAGTTATTACTGTTCTTTGTTAGGCATTCTACTCTGGCTGGTTGCAATAAGATTTCTGCAACAAAAGAGCATCTGCTTGGATTTTCATCCAATCCTTCTTTTTACTTACCAGTAATACTTAGCAGGGCTATAGAAGAGCCAAGATTAGATCTGACTTTGAGCTTTTCTGTGTTCTCCTGAAACAACTGAAATAATTTTTACTATATATGTACATTTGCAATGTATACTTTTCAGTACTATAGCAAAGAGACAAATTGAAGAAAATTAGGACAGTTGATCTACTGGCCTAGAAATATTTGGTATTCTTTCAGTTCTTAATAGAATGCTTCAGATCAAAATTTGGAAAGAAGCAGGAGACTAATCTCACATTTGTGCTCATTAACAATATAACATAGCACACAATTTAATAAAATCATAACGAAAAATAATCTCCATGTGTCTTTTGAGAGTGCCTCAAAAAATGAATTGATGTACACTCTTGCCTAATTACAACTGATTATTAAAATAACAATATCCCTTGATAAAGCAATGCTTTACTTTAAGGAAATGGTTAATATTCTTATTGATTAAGAATCTAAAAGATGAAAATTGCACTCAATAAGCACTTTTAAGTCAAAGATCCAAGACCACAGTTGAAGAGCTTACCTTATTGTACATAGGATGGTGTTATAATAAACTAGTAGCAGGGAAAGAGTGGCAAAAGCTCACTTATTGGGTTACTTGTAACACAATAACTTGGGATTTTCTATATCATGAACTCACCAACATGATTGGACAAGTTGCAGACTCTCGAATAAATGAGGAACAGGGAGAGGTAAATGTAGGATGCTTTAAAACCTATGAACCAGAACATATACATACAGTAAGTAAGATTAATAGGCAACACATTTTATCTTACCTCAAACCACATCCCCACACATCTTATCCCTCAACCCCAAGAAAGTTATTTCAATTTCCTAGACAAACCATGACCCCTTCTACATCTTTGGCCAACAATATTATCTTTACTGGTTGGAATGTCCTATAGGACCTGAGCCCTCTTCAGCTTAGCTAAACATTTGATATAGGTTGATTTGGGTTCATTTTCTTCCTCTTTCACCCATCCCTAGCCCTATTCTTGACAGAATAATTCCTCACTTCCCTCTGATCCTGAATTAAAGTGGCTTGAAAGTTGGGTGTGTGCATGAGGTAAACAATGTATCTTTACTTCCTTCTGGCTTTTATATTTTCATTTCATATAACTGATGATCACTAGAAAATCCGAGACTTGGTTACTTTTAATATGTTTTTACTAGTGTTATTTATTTTGACTTTGATGAGTTCAACATCTGGCATGTTCTCATGTTCTTACTCTCTTTATTCCCAAATTTTTGAAAAAGTTAGTTCTAATTTTATTATATTACTGTCTGAAGTGTGTAAGTGAAGTCTAGGAATTCATGAGGAGGTAAAGAGATAAAAAATTTTGTAACAGAAGAACAGAGATTAATGTTTCTACAGCAATGGAAAATCCTCTGTTTTACAAGCTCAGCTTTAACTGATGTAACTGTTATTGCAACAGAATAATATAATAGGGTTTTCAAAGTGCTCGTTAGCTTCTCGATTTATATGCAATGTAATATTTCAGATAAAAGCCCCTTTTCACATTTATTTGTGTCTTTTGTTGCGGTTTACCAGTTCAGACAAAAAATCAGATCTAACTGATGTACAAAATACATTCTTTGCACATCACTCTTTACAATTCTTATGTACATCTAGAGTCATATTTTCATGTTAGAAGAAGGTAATAGGAGTATAGGGAAGTAGCTATAGTATTGACATTAAAAATTAATAATAAACTTTGTGACCCTAAACATGACTTTAAATAATTTCTTTAGAATCTTGTTTCTTTACCAAATGGGATGAGTACCAATTGAAAATAAATGTTAGTGAATTTGTCCTTCAAAATATTTACAGGAAAATTTAACAAATTTTTGTTACTATTGGTATAAATTACAAATTGTTTTCTTTTTTCTTCTCATAATTATGAGTAGCTCTTCAAAATACTTATGGGAATTATACTTTTCATCATTACATTTTTCTTGTTACAAAGAATATGAATAATGGAAAATATATGCTAAACTTTAATATTTAAGCCAAAAA